>JAKTVV010000024.1:0-149507 GCA_030581715.1 Petasospora mississippiensis | reverse complement strand
CCCTGGCGCTCTGCTATAACTCGGCGCAAGGAAAATCTCCCTTTTAACGAAGAATTATTGTCGTGGAAATGTATATAGGAGGTATTAAAAGTAATGACACTTGTAGACTTAACCAGTAGTTGTGGCTTGGGAAACCTTTCGAAGGCATTCATCTGCAGATAGAGAGGAACCCCTTCTGGAGATCTCACTCAACAATATAGACATCGCATCGGAATACCTCTTGAAGAATTCTGAGTCATAAGGATAAGCTAATGTGATTGTAATTGCTGTGGTTGATGATATAACGTTGTTGGTGATAGCCTTGGAAACCTTGTTTTTTGGTTGAGAGAAAACATACTCTTGAATAGCGTCAATAGGCGGCCTTACTCCCACGTTGGAAATCTCAACGACAGAAGTATCTGGTGGCTTTTCCATAGTTTCCTTTACATATTTATCAATATCAACATACGAGAGCATCCCGATCATCTGCGGAGAAATTCTCATTTCCTCTTCATTCAACTTCAATTGCTCTTTGAGTTTTGGCCACGGGGTGTTTGGTGAGAACGTGCGGTTTACGGTGGACACAAAGTTCCCGTAACAGTTGGACTTCCCCAGGTAGCGGCGCTGATTGATTGGTATATTTAGCTCGATATTGGAGTGTTCATTGAGCTTGCCCAAAACATAGACGTTTAGTATAGCCAACATGTTTGTGAATGTCATTGCTTGGCTTTTGGAGAAAGCTTTAATGCCATCAATCTGTTCACCACGGAAGGTTAGCACTGTTCTGTCACATCTAAATCCCTCGGTGTCCAGGAACCTGGAGGACAGTTTAGGAGTCCATGTATAAGATTTGAGAAAAGTTCCAAACAATGAAACCAAGGTCCTTATAACAAACCATCTTGATGGTTCAATAAGCTTGTTGTATGCATTGTTCATGTCTTGTTCTGGTTCCAAATTACCACCAGTGATCAGAGTAACAAGATCCTGAAGAAGCATAGCAGTTGTGGTGCCGTCACAGAACATATGATCACAGACAAGGAACAACCACCCATCAGTACCAATGACAAACTTCCATAGTGGCTTTTCCGTGTCGCTCTTGAAGCAACATTCATGAAGGATATCTAGGGCCTCACTCATATTCGAGAACTCAAGAGTCTCCACAGACTCGGAGATGTTCCATGTAATCTCCTTGATAACGTTGCCGATGACATTGGTTCTGAGAGCCCGTCTTTGAGACACAAGTGTTGGGAGATGTTTGATCACAACCTCCCTTTGTGGTGGAGAGGCGAGCTTTACCCCTGTAATGAGAGACGAGGAAGCACCATTCTTGTTTCGAAAGTAGTAGTATTGATCTTTCAGACTAAGCGACATGATCTGGGGGTGGTCTGAGCATCAAGTGAAGTTGTGGGGTTCCAGAGCTCCATGCTCGCATAACTCAAACGACGCCCCACAACTCCGGCATATGGTAGGTCAAGTGACTGCTCAGCCGGCACCAATCCTTTTTGGGAGGATTGGTTGAGAGGGTATACGGATAACATATTCTGTGCTTGGTCATTTGATATTGCTATGTAATGGAAGGGGAAATATTGTTTGTCTGATCAGAAAATGTACTCATTCACAGCATTGTGAACAATAATTTCGCTAGCTGATCTACTGATGGTGCTCGCGCACTGAAGTAGTTTATTACACAGCTGTATCTAAGGAGAGCTGCCAATGCAGATAGTTTAATTGAACTCAAAATCTTGTACTTTAAAAATCAATACGAGTCAGTATACAACAATTGCAAACCTGCTGCAAATTTCTAACCATCTCAGAACAACCAACTCACGAACTTCTCATAGAACCATTCCTTGTTCAGTTTCGAGTCACTGTTTCTCAATCTTTCCTTTCTCTCAGCTTCTTCGATCTTACCTTGCTCTTCCTCCTCATCAATGAAGTGCTTCAAAGTCACGAGGTCAACCTCCTCTGGCTTTCTGATCTTTGTCTTGTGGACGATCTTGTAGCCAAAGTACAAGATGACGAAAGTTGGAGCAGCAATATAACCAGTGATGAAGTTCTTGTAGTTGAAGCCATTGATGAAAACGGTGAAATTCTTGATAATAGCAACAAGAGTAGCAAAGAACAAAGCAATGTAAGTACTATAAGGGTGGAATGGAGCGTGGTAAGCAAGCTGGCTTCTGTCAACACCTTGGACTTCGAGGGCTTTAACAAATCTGATATGGATGACGAGGATGCACATCCACGAGATCAAACCGAACAAAGAAGTCACGTTGACGAAATAACTGAACACTTGCTGGGAAGAGGAAACACAACTCATGTAAGCCAAAGTACAGAAACTGGTAGACAAAGCCAAAGAGTAGTATGGAATACCCCATCTGTTAGTTTTTGCGAAAAGCTTTGGAGCGTTACCGTTGACAGCCAAACCATAGAGGGTTCTGGAACCAATGTAAAGGTCCGAGTTGGAGGCAGAGAAGATGAAGGTCAGAATACAAACATTCATCAAATGGTCAAGACCAGTGATCTTTGCGTTTTTGATAGCAACCACAAATGGAGATGCATTAGCAGAGGTAGAAGCCTTGGTAGCACTGATGAGCAGGGGATCATTGTATGGAACGCACATACCCAAGAAGAAAACCGCAAGGATATAGAAGATGACAATTCTGTAGAAGGTCAATTTGATGGCTTTTGGAACGTTACGACGAGGGTTTTGAGCCTCACCGAGAGTGACACCAACCAGCTCTGTACCACCGTAAGAGAACACAGCAGTGACAAGAACCTGTGCAAAGGAGACAAACTTGGCCTTACCACCTCCACCGATACCTTTATATGGCTTAAACGCACCTGGGTCCTGCCAGTATCTGAAGCCAATACGGTCGTGTGTTGGCGAACCACCAAGTGCGATGCAGAACATCAACAGGATCACACCAAGAATGATGATCACCTTGATTGAGGATAGCCAGAACTCGAACTCTCCGAAGACCTTGACACCAAAGACATTGATGAACACAATAATCAAGATGAAGATGGTGATCCAGACACCAGGGTTCACCTTGTCTCTGGAGACCCAGTACTGCATAACCAGAGCACCAGCGGTGAGCTGGTTAGCAGTACCAATCCAGAACTTGATCAAGTAGCACCAACCAAGAGAGAATCCCAGAGCCTCGTCAACGTATCTGTGCGCATAACCAGAGAAACCGTCTGGTAGGGGAATGTAGGTGGCCATCTCAGCAAGGGAACACATCACAGTGTACACCATTAGCCCGATAAAAGTGTAGGCAATCAATAAGTTGGCAGGACCGGCAGAACTGAGCGCAGCACCGGAACCAATCAGCAGACCGGTTCCAAGAGCACCACCAATGGCAATCATACTGATGTGCCTAGCCTTGAGGTTTTTCTTCAGTCTGTAGCCCTCTTTGACAGCCAACATGTGCTTTTCCGTTTCAGTGACGCCCTCATCGCTGATGTCGAACTCTTCAATGGAGTGAGCTTCAACGTCGAGGTACGTCTTGTCGAAAGAGGACTTCTCAGGGGTCTTCTTCTCCGCAAACATGATGTGTGTATTTTACAGACCAGTTTGTGGATGGTCTCCCAGCATTTGATCTACGAGATTTTCCAGGGTTTCACTGGGACTTATATCCTCTACACCTATCATTCAGATCTCAGGGATTCTGCGCACGGCTCCAAGTCCACGATAAGGCCAAATAACACACTCGAATGTCTTGGCAGCGTTGAAATCCGTTGGGGGCTGCCTGTATCTGGAACGACCGTTCTTGTGGATTTCCGTAGCTAGCCGTCCGTCTCAGCAACTGTGGAGATAAGAGCAGCTTTCTGGGGCTCCACGTGCGGCCTAAATGGCGCTGAGATTAGTGCATTGGGAAGTACATTAATATTGTGTTCGCCTTCTTTCCCTCACCGAAGGCACATTGTTCTATCATGCGCTGGAGGCTAAATGCGCAGCATTCGCCAATAGGGAAGGGTCCACCGTCGTTGTTCGCAGCAGGCAATGCCGAGCAGCGACCCATTTTTGGACCCTCTGCCGGGCGTAGGCAGCAGCAGCCGTCCCACTGAACCCTTTAGACGTCCGGGGATGACTCCTAGATGGGAAATGGGGCCACTCTCGACACATTCTGGGGCGGAGGTTTATCTCGCATTTCCTTATCAGTTCGATCCCACAAAGAGCAGATCGCATGCGCTGAAGCGAGAGTTGCAGGCGGCGCAGCACAGATACGGTCAGATACAATGCGAAATTCTTGCACAGAGCTTCGATGGTGTTATAGATGCGACTTTTTAGCACGCTCTGAGATATTCGTGTGGCTCAGAGGCTTCTTATCAGATAGCTTTGGCGTGCGCGCGCGATAAGAAGGGCTGTAAAGCCGGGTAACTTCCTAATCTGCTCTTTGGTCCGAGCCCCGAGAACCTTGCAATAATTTGTGTAGATTTATACATACAACTTTGCTATGATTTGTAGCTTTTTAGTGTAAAGCTTACAGTTTTACAAAGATTTCTGTATACACGTAAAGCATACAATTTTCCTGTTACAGCTTTCTAATGATTTATAGCTCTCCACGCAATATACAGCTTTGCATTGATGTAGCTGCTTACATGTAAAGCATACGACTTTTCAATTTGTGTAGACGACGTATAGTTCAATAAATTATTAAAGCTTACAATTTGGAAATAACTCTATGTTGTAAAACATATAACTCTCCACTTTTCAATAATGGATTCAACTCCACTTGTACAACTTTGCATTAATGATTTGTAACTTTCGACAACATTTGAAACATACGACTTTTCAGTTTGCCTCATACTACACATGAAACTTTGCAATTTGTGTAGCTTATATATGAAGTATATAACTTAGTGGTGGCTAGTTGCTATAAATAGAGTACAACTTTCCAATGATTTGTGTATAGATGTATAGCGTATGACTTTCCAATTCGCTTTCTACATATAGGGCATACAACTATACAAGTGAGATAGCCCAATAATATTACAACACTTTGCGTATACATAACGAATACCACTCTCCAAAGATTGCATTCTACATGTAAATTCCTAATTTGTGTATGCATAAAACACTATCGTAATATCAGCGAAAATACGAGGATCATAAACACAGGACTAATCGAACTTGAGGTACACCTTGATACACTTCTCCTTGGAAGAGTTCTTGAAGACCTCGTATGCCTCCATGGCCTGATCAAACTTAAAGTGGTGGGTGACCAGAGGCTTTGGATCCAAAGTCTTGGATGCGACCTTATCCAATAAGTCCTTGGTGGAGTAAGCTGACACCAAACCGGTTGAGATGTTGATGTTCTTGATCCAGAGGTCCTGCAGTTGAAGATCAACCTTAGCACCATGGACACCAACGTTAGCGATCCGGCCACCGGCTGCAATGATGTCCTGGCAGGTCTGGAAAGTCTGAGGGATACCAACGGCTTCAATGGCGACGTCAACACCGACTTGGCGATCCGAGCGTTCAGCGACGTTGACCTCAGCACAGACACGTTTGATCTCTTCAGAGACATCGGCCTTGCCCGGGTTTATAACGTGATCAGCGCCGAAAGTTTCCTTAGCGACTCTGAGTCTCTCATCATCGAAGTCGATCATAATCACCTTGCTTGGTCTGAAAGTCTTCGCAGCGATCAATGCGGAGATACCAACACTTCCACAGCCAACAATGGCGACGATATCGCCTTCTTCGATCTTACCGTTCAAAGCACCAATCTCATTGCCTGTTGGCAAGATGTCGGAGAGCATCAACAGTGCCTCATCGTCAACTTTCCCTTCCAGGTGCTGAATTGGGTGCAGAGACTTGTCGGCGTGAGGAATACGCACATACTCAGCCTGTGTTCCGTCAATCAGGTGGCCCAGGATCCAGCCACCGTCGACACAATGACTCTGCATGTTCTTCTTACAGTAAGAACAAGAACCGCAGGATGTGACACAGGATATCAAGACCTTATCGTTAGGCTTGAAGGCGGAGACTGAAGACCCGACGGACTCAACAATTCCTAGTCCCTCGTGGCCTAGGATAGTACCGGGACTAGTCTCAGGGACGTCACCCTTCACGATGTGGAGATCGGTACCGCAAATGGTCGTTCCGACGAGCTTGACAATTGCATCTGTTGGGGCAGTAATTGTAGGCTTTGGAACAGTATCCAGGGACTTCTCACCTGGACCTTTGAAGACGACTGCCTTCATGGAGTTCAGGTGGAGGGCTGAAGTGCTGAAAGCACGAGTTGGCAGACGGTAAGCGGTGCGTGTTGCTAGTCTGAGCATTGTAATTTACTGGTAGAGAGGCTACGTCATTCTATACAGTTAGGAAACGAGAGAGCGGAAATGGCTTTCCTTTATACCCATACAAAACACCCTCATTTGGTAAAAACAGGGGTCAGTGGAGTCCGACACAACTTTCTCCACATCGTTGGCCCGCATATCAAATGGCTCCACTAGGAAAAGTGGGGGTGCATCGCCAAACAAATCACGCAACAATCCGGAGCTATAGAGCTTTGCGGAACAATCTGTTCACACTGGAGGGCCAATTGCACGATATTTGCAGAACTGTATAATTTCGGAGTGCCCCTGGCTTCTTAGCCCATTTAATCTGGTCTAATGGCTTAGGTGAACGTCCCGAATTCTCCAAAAATAGGTCCGATCGGGTCCAAATGCATACTCCGAGACATGAAAGCGTATTACTGTGATGCTGGGCATTGCATGAGAACGTAGATTATCGTACAAGAGTCTCATCAATGATAAGCACCGGTCGATTGATACTTCATATGAACTACAGAGTGCAGCACCAAGGCAAGGTCAATCCTGTCGAATTTACAGTTAATTCCGTGACGATGTAGTTGCATCAATTTATAACGTAGGCGCTACAGCGAAACAGTATAAAGGCAAACTCAATCCTGTCGAATTTGTATTACATCACCACTACTGGAAACTCCATTAACAGATTATGTACAACACCCTTTGGTTTTGTGGTGTGAAGAGTTTGAGAAACGGTAGAGCAAAAAAGAGAAAAAAATTAGAGTCATTCTATCATTCTGAATATGTGTGTGTTATTGACTTGTTGATAAGGAGGGCGAGAACGCTTAGTGACCCTTACCGCCAATCTCAATGGATGGTGGACAGTTCAAAGCTGGCTTCAAAGAACCGTAGATGGTGAACTGGAGAGAGGTCAAGGTACCAACCATAACCAATCTAGTTGGCAAACCGGCGAAAGAACCAACGAAACCGAGCTCCTTGGCCAACTGACCGAGGAGACCAATGGTGGACTGACCTGGAGCCTTCTTGGTCTTGTTGACCTTGGACAACAAAGTGTCAGCTGGCTGGGAAACAATGGCAGCAGCGAAACCAGCAGTCAAACCGGAAGCCAAGTTGATGAGGGTGTGGGTAGACTGGGACAAGTCGGCCTTTGGAGTTGGGAGGAAACCGTAGTAAAGCTCAGCGGCTCTCTCGTAGACCAAGAACTTAGCAATGTTGTATGGAATCTGCTTGAACAAGATTGGGGTGAAACCGTTGTAGAAGGAACCGACACCCTCCTCCTTCAAGATTCTGGAGAAACCACCGATCAAACCGTTAGCGAAGGTTGGCTGAGAGACCAATCTGATTCTGGTAGCCTCCAATGGGCAGAGGGCAATGTCAGCGAAGAACTCGGCAATAGCAGCAGAACCGATGTAGACGGCGTCCTTGTACTTGGTGGCAGTCTCGATACCGAGGTAGTCAATGAAGGTCTTCTTGAACAACTCGTAACCACCGAACTTGAAGGCACCCTGGAGAGAGTAACCGATAACGGTTGGGCCAAGACCGGTGAGCAAAGCACCGGCACCCTCAGACTGGATGACCTGCTTGAAAGAACCAATGGTACCCTTGTTGTAGGTAACTGGGTCCAACTGGATTCTGGTCTTGACGACATCGATTGGAGTCATGGCACCGTGGGTGACACCACAACCGATGGCACCGGCAAGGGCGAACTTGGAGTAGTCAGAGACTGTGTACTGTGGAAGGCCAGACATCTTTTGAATAGGTTGGGGCTAAAGGGATTACGAACGTGTGTGTTGGAACGTGGCGAAGGAGAGCGAAATTTTCGCTGCTTTCTTTGGCTGTTTTTTTTTTTTTTTTCTTGGTGTTTGTGGCTCGCGCCCGCTGATTGGCCCGGAGGCGTTCGCGAATAAGGTACGAGGATAAGATCAAACCGCAGCGCTAATCACGGCGCTTCGGTGCTGTAATAGGGCGGCTGTCTTCAAATTTTCTCAGCAGATATATCTCATAAGCATTGATAATTGTGTCTTTTCAAATTCCTTTTTGTGCCAAAAGCTGGCGTTCTGTAAGGGTTTTAACGCGCTATCGCCTTTTCTTTTTTCTCCTTTCGCGTTCCGGATATTGCGGTCTTTCCGAGAACGCCCGGTAACCGTTCCCGATTTGGATATCACGATGAACAACAAACACAGCTAATTTGTTTCTTGTCTTGTGTGGTGGTGCGTGTGTACGATATCCAAGACTTATTATGTAGTTGGGGCAGGTCTACGCGACGGATGAGCTACACAGTTATCGCAAGACAGTAGTCGTGAACCCGAGAACAATAGAAATACAATGTACATACACAACTTTTGAGACACCCCAAGCTCATCCTTTCCAAGGGCTAGACAGATCATTCAGCAGCAGCAAATGGCTTCTGATCCATGTAGGCCTCCAGCTCTTTGTCCAAGTCCTCAGCAGTTGCCCTCTTCGGTTTCTCACGTCTTGGAGCACGCTCTTTTGGGGCTTTATCCTGCTTTTTCTCCTCACCCTGCATGTAAGCATCCAACTCCATATCCAGATCTTCTGTAGTGGCCCTTTTTGGTCTCTCGCGTCTTCCACCTCGTTCCCTTGGTGGTCTCTCTTCTCTTCTAGGCAACGCGACGATTCTCAGAGGCTTTATGAGCTCAACGGTGATCACCTGGCCACCAGCTTTACGGCCATTGAAGTCCTCAACGGCAATGTCATGGTTTGCAAGTTTAGCAAATTGGGCATAGGCAGTACCAGTACTGCGTCCCGAACGATCAAACTCGATGTAGCAGAAAGTCAGTTTACCGATTGAACTCAGCAACTGCTCAAGGTTCTCTTCACTGATGTCATACTTCAGATTGGTGATCTTGATGTAATATCTCCCGTTCATGAGCCTCTGAGCTCTACTTTTACTGTTCAAAGGGCCGTCATCAATCTCGAGTCTTCTTCTGCGGCCAGGTCTTGGGTCTTCTGGTCTCTCTCTCTCTCTGTATCCGTCACGGGAAGAGCGTCTATCGCCTGAGCGGCTTCTGTCTCTTCTGGATCTGTAGCCAATGTCTCTCTCTCTTCGTGGTGCTCTCTAACGATAACAGGTTGTTAGTCTCATGAAAGTTATCATCCCCTCTGCACGCATCTCGTCCGTCACGTGCGCGTGCCTCTTCTGCAAGAAACGCACCTGTGGCTGGTCATCGCCAATGATCTCATCGAGTGACTTCTCCAAAAGACTGCTCATTTTGCCTGTAATTCTGTTCTGATGTGGATATTTGCTCCGCTTTTGTTGTTGATGTGAGGCGAAACATATTCTCGACGATTAGCCGCCATGTGGCCCGTACCGATAAGTTACGCGCACTACTACAACGAATCCTGCCACAAGTCTTTATTATTACGGCAAAAGGCGAACTCTTTCGTATCAGCTGGATAGTAAAGCGTGGATATCCTCGGAAATATCCTTGAATCTCTGTTCGTTGTACTTGATGCCAGCTTTGAATGACTCGAAGTCACTCTTCAGGCTCTTGTCAACGTAGATCAGATTGCCATAGGCGACAGCCAGTCTATAAGCTGCCTCTGAAGAGGCAGCTGATATCTCTGCACTCTTCGTCTTCAACACCTGTGCGAGGAGCTCGACAATCTTCGCAGATTTGTACTTGGAGGCGTAGGCACTGTAGTTCAGCAGAACAGTAGCTAGAGCATTAGCGGTATTGGCAGCGTGCTTCCCGGTGCTATCGGTCAAGCCCACAAGGTTCAGGATCCTTGTAGCGATGCCGATGTCTGTAATGATAGGCTCGCCCCACGTCTTGTTGAGGAACACGTTGGCGATCGCACGTAATGTCATGAAGAAGAGAGTTGGTGTCTGCGGGTTGAGGCCCTTGTCGAAGACCTCTGTGAGGATCTCTGGTGGGTCCTGGACCGATGTTATGAGGATCCGGAAGATGTCAAAGCCTGGGAGCTTGTTTGTCCATGTCTGGATGATCTTGGTGGAGATTGCAAGCAGGTGTGGAACGTCATTTGCCTTGAAAGCATCCTCCAGAGACGCCAGTTCGGCGTCAGAGAAGCTCTTCTCCGTCTCGTTGAACTTCCTAACGCCCTTCAGGATGGACTCGTAGTTGTTTGTGGTGAAACCGAGGTACTGTGTGTGAGGAACAAGCTTGGCACGTCTGGTGTCCGCGTACGGGTTGACCGAGTCAGACGCTTGGTTGATGGTGACACCTTGTGTGTTCTTGGCGATGAAGTCAACAATCTGCTCTGTATATGACAATGGCAGCTCGTTCATCTCCAGGAACCGCTGAGCCGCAACATAAGGGTTTTCAGAGGCGTTATACGGGAGCTTCAGTGGTGGAGCACCCTCCTGAACATCAACATCGAACACAAAGTCCCACGTCTTGCCGTCAAACTCCTGCTTCTGGTCCGACGTGGCCCCGCTCACAACTTCACCAACTTTGACCCATTTTCCTTCGGTCCACTGGTGCGCCTCGTTGATTCCCGTGAGCGACTTCACCACGATGACCTGGCCCTCTTTGGAGCCAGGGCGCTCCAGCGCCTCTGGCGGCTGTGCTTTGGACTCGTCAAACGACTGCGCGTTGAGCGCCATCTTCTCCACGGACTCGTTGAACTCTGCAATCTCATCTACCGTGGCTTGTCTTTCCGGCGATCTCGTGAAGATACGCACCACGCCGTCGCTGCTTCCAGCTACAATGTCATCGTTTGGCAGGGCGGCAACGGTCCACACTGAGATGCAAGGCAGTGTGATGACTTGGATCATGGTTCCATCCCGCCAGACCCTCACCGTTCTATCTTCTCCCGCTGTGACGATGTCGCCGTTAGACAGCAGAGCAATGTCGTACACGAAGGACTCGTGCCCGACGAGCTCCTGGATCAAGCTGCCAGCAAAGTCACACAGCCTAACGGTTCCGTCGTTGGAGGCACTGGCAAATCCAGAGCCGTCTGGGAGGAGCGCCAGCGCCCTGACAACGTCCTGGTGCCCCACAAAAGTCTTGATCTCCTTGCTCTTCTCCCACAGCTTCACCGTTCTATCAGCGGAGCATGTAAGGTAGCGCTCATGGCCCAGCAGCTTGACGTCCCACACAGAGGCACTGTGGCCCTCAAGCGTGTACTTCAGCACATTGTTCTGCCACACTTTGGCGGTGGTATCCCAGGAGCCGCTGATGAGCTCTGTGCCGTCCGTGTCAAGAGAGCACACGTTGGACTCATGGCCAATAAGCACAAACTTCGGGTCGACGCCGTTGGAGTAAACGTCTGTGATGTTGATAAGCTTATCCTGGCCTCCAGATATCACCGAGGAGGACACAGGATCAAAAGCTAGCGAATTGACGAACCCACCGGCGGTGAAGTTGTCACGCGGGTTCCAGAACCCGTCTTTGGTCCACACCTTGACGCTCCTGTCACGGGATGCGGAGATGATGGTGTCGTTGAACGGGGCCACAACGGCCCTGACGTCAGAGGTGTGAGCCCTGAGGGTGGCAGAGAGCTTGAACTGGGACATAGGTAGCCAATTGACTCTGCTAGACACGAATTGGTTCTGTTTCCGGTGGGATTGCGGTGGGTTTATGGCCAGTTATGGTGGCGATAATGATTTCGCACTTGGCTGGGGCTCGGGGACTGTCCGAGTTCCGAGGTGTCACGTGACAACCCCGGAACTGGATAGGGGACCGGCATGTATACAAAGACCAACACACAGCCTCGACACACCCTTCAAAAGCGGAGAAAAGCAGCACAGAATCCCCACAATGGCTGCTCCACTGTTGTATGCCAAGAACGGCGACGGCTACGTCTTCAAGCTTGCGCACGGCTCGTCTCCGGCTCTGCACATTGGGCTTTCTGGCACACAGCTGGTAAAGCCAGAGCTCTTCCCAGTGTCCGGGATCAACCAGATCGCCTCCATCATCGGTGTCATCAGACTGCGCTCTTCCAGATACATCATTGTTGCCTCCAAGACGCAGGAGGTTGGCCAGATCCGCAGTAGCTCCGTGTACAAGGTCGTCGAGTACAAAGTGCTGCCGTTGTCGAACTCCTTCCTCAAGGACGACGATGAGCAGAAGTACCTCGAGCTGTTGAAGTACCATCTGG
This sequence comes from Petasospora mississippiensis, assembly GCA_030581715.1. Taxonomy (NCBI): domain Eukaryota; kingdom Fungi; phylum Ascomycota; class Saccharomycetes; order Phaffomycetales; family Wickerhamomycetaceae; genus Petasospora; species Petasospora mississippiensis. Next base: position 137,168 of record JAKTVV010000024.1, on the reverse strand, counting down.
ACTCTGCGCAGTTGTACTTCTCGTACGACTACGACCTGACGAACTCGCACCAGAGACTCTCTGAGCAGCACAGCGAGCCCGGCGAGGCCTACTGGAAGTCTGCCGACAACAGGTTCTTCTGGAACTACTACGTTACAGAGGAGCTGATGAAGCTGGCCCAGGAAGACACCCGTGCCGATGCGTTCATCGTGCCACTGATCTACGGCTACGCCAACATTGTCCAAACCACCACCAACTTCAAGTCGATCTCCTTCGGCATCATCACCAGAAGAAGCAGATTCAGGGCCGGCACAAGATACTTCCGTCGTGGTATCGACGCGGATGGTAACGTCGCCAACTACAACGAGACCGAACAGCTGCTCGTGCTGCACACAGCCAAGGATGCCTACGACACGTACAGCTACATCCAGACGAGGGGATCTGTTCCTGTGTACTGGGCTGAAGTCAACAACCTGAAGTACAAGCCAGACCTCAGCATCGGCGAACCTCCGTTGGACGCAACGAGAAAGCACTTTGATCAGCAGATCGCGCTCTACGGTGATAACTATCTCGTCAACCTGGTGAACTCCAAGGGCTACGAGTTCCCTGTCAAGAACGCCTACGAGAACATCGTGAGTGCTCTGAACGACTCAAAGCTGCACTACGTCTACTTTGATTACCACCACGAGTGCAGAAATCTGAAGTGGCACAGAGTGAAGATTCTCATCGAGCATCTGGTGCAGCTGGGCCTCTCCAACGAGGACTTCTACTCTGAGCGCAGAATCGACGGTGTCGCCACTGTCAAGAGCAAGCAGAAGTCTGTTGTTCGTACCAACTGTATGGATTGCCTGGACAGAACCAACGTTGTTCAGTCCACTCTGGCTCACTGGGTTCTGCAGAAACAGTTTGAGATCGCTGGTGTTCTCTCTCCAAACCAGACTTGGGAGAGTGATTACCAGCTACTGTTCAAGTTCCAGAACATGTGGGCCGACAACGCCGATGCTGTCAGTAAGGCTTACTCTGGCACTGGTGCTCTGAAGACAGACTACACAAGAACTGGTAAGAGAACGAAGAAGGGTGCTCTGAACGATCTGATGAACTCGATCACCAGATACTACAGAAACAACCTTCGCGATGGTCCAAGACAGGACTCTTTCGACCTCTTCCTTGGCCAATTCACTCCGTACGAAGCCGTCAACTCCCCATTCGACGACAAGAGACCTCCATTTGTCCAGGCAGTTCCATACATCTTTTTTGCGTCTTCTGTCCTCTTCTTTGCTACTCTTGTATTCCCAAGAGGCTCTAGAACCAGTTTCAAGAACTTGTTCCTCCTCACAACGTGTCTTTCTATTCTTGGATTCTCTGCCAATTATTTGATCAAGAACGGGTTGCAGTTTGTTAGCTGGCCTAAGCTTGTCGATCTGGACTTTTTGGTCAAGAGAGACATCTTTGCTGATGGTAAGGTTTCTGGCACTAAGTTCATCAAGAGCTCTAAGTACAGCACCCCTGTCACTTCCAAGTCCGATTAAGCAACCATTTGGTAATGCTACTGCTTTTGAGGATGGCAGAATCAGGGATGTTCCAGCTAAATATTCCCTTGCTTGAGTACTCTAAACTATATACAACAACGTTGACTAATAATCTTTTTTTCTCAATATTACGACTTAATTACTTCCACACAACTGCTTTAATTAGTAATGATATAATTTCTTCCTGTTCTTCGACCTATATATGGCGTTGCCTAATCATGTTACAATCTTATGCCTAAATTACTTCTATATACTCAACAAACCCCATCAGGCAAGAATCTCATCAACAAAAGCCTTCGTGTTCTCGGCTCTCATCAAGGCCTCGCCAACAAGGAAGCCATGCACATCCTCACCATACTTCTTTGCGTCTTCACCAGACAGAATACCGGACAACGCAATCAGAAGCGTTCCCTGAGGTGTCATATCAGTCAAAGAGGATGTGGTGTTCAGGTCAACATGGAAGGAGTGCAAGTCTCTGTTGTTGACACCAACAACCTTTGGGCTCAAAACCAACGCTCTTTCGTACTCTTCCTTTGAGCTAACTTCAACAAGTGGCTCCATTCCGAGCTCAACGGAGTAGTTGTAGAGTCTCTTGAGCGTAGCATCATCGAGCATCTTCACAATCAGCAGCACAGTGTCGGCACCGGCCAGTCTGGCTTCTAAGATCTGGTACTCAGAGAAGACAAACTCCTTTCTCAGGACAGCTGGCCTGTCTTCAAGGCCAGAAACCACCTGGCGCACGTTTTTGAGGTCGTCCAGAGAGCCCTTGAACCAGTGCGGCTCAGTGAGGACAGAAATAGCAGAGGCTCCAGCCTGGGCATATTCCAATGCCTGGGCAGCAGCGTTGGCCTGTAAGTCGATCGGGCCCTTGGATGGAGAGGCTCTCTTCACCTCAGCGATGAGAGCTCTCTTTGGGGCATTTTTTCTGAGTCTGGCAGCAAAATCAATAGCTGGAGGCGCAAGACCGAGCTCCAGGTTCTTCTTGAGGTCGTTAAACGAGTATCCTGGAACACGCTGCTGCTCCTCAACGTCCTTCTGTCTCTGCGCATAGATCTTCTCCAGAATAGAAACCTTGGCCTTCTTGGACGAGCCGTTCTCAACAGCAGCCTCAACAGCAGCCTCGGCACCGTCCCAGAACGGGTTTCTGTATCTGAGGATGTTTCTCATCATCAGGTGGCCCTCCTCAGTCAGAATGCTCTCTGGGTGGAACTGGACACCTTCTATCGTGTACTTCTTATGACGCACACCCATGATAACACCGGACTCGGTCGTGGCCGTAACCTCCAAGTCCTCTGGAAGCGTCATCGTTGTTCCGGCCAGAGAGTGGTATCTCGTCACAGCGACGCCCTGTGGAACGTTCTCGAACATTCCCTTACCATCGTGCTTGATTGTAGAGGTTTTGCCGTGGACGATCTCTCCAGCATACCCAACTTCACCTCCGAACACGGAAAACATGCACTGCTGGCCCATACAGACACCGAAAATCGGCTTCTTTCCAGCAAAGTACTTGATTGTGTCCCTGGAGATACCAGAGTCTGTCAGCGGGTGGCCTGGGCCCGGGGAAATCAAGATGATGTCCGGATTGAGCCCTTCGATCTCCTCAATGGTGATCTTGTCGTTTCTGAAAACGTCCACACGGGCGCCTTCTTGGCAGAGGTACTCGTAGAGGTTCCAGGTGAAAGAATCGTAGTTGTCAATGAGAACGACGTACGTCATAGTTCGGTATTGGTGGTTTGGAGGGTCTGGGCTGTGAGGAGAGGGGAGAGAAAGTAGATGGCTTATTACTCACCGAGGGCTCCGACTCATCGCAGGTGCTGGTGTCTGGGTGTTCCGCGAACTCGTTTTATGGCACTCTTCCGCGAACTCGTTCGATGCGTGCCGGATCAACGGGTTACCCGGCCGGCGCGAAAATCCGCAGTCCTGACGCGTCCGGAATTTTCATAACACGCTGAAACAGAGCAACACGTAAACACAACATTCTCCGCAGTTTGGCTGTTACGCTTCCCACCGACGACTCCATCCACTGTCCACTGCAACAGCTCAGCAACAAGCAATTATGTCCGTCAGCTCTGCCGTGCTCAGAAAGAGAAAGACGCTGAAGAAAGGTATCCAGTTCACACTGATGGTCGTTGGCCAATCAGGAACTGGAAGATCCACCTTCATCAACTCGCTGTGTGGCCAGCAGGTCGTCGACACGTCCAGCACAATCCCAGCGCCAACAGACAACTCTGAAGACCGTGATTTCCACTTGAGAGAGGAGCAGGTGGAGCTTGAGGACAACGAGGGCGTCAAGATCACGCTCTCGCTCATCGACACACCGGGCTTCGGCGACTCACTGGACAACTCCGCCAGCTTCAACATCATCACAGACTTCATCAAGCACCAGTACGACGAGGTGCTCGTTGAGGAGAGCAGGGTGAGAAGAAACCCAAGATTCAAAGACTCCAGAGTGCACGCGGTGATCTACTTCATCAATGCCACCGGGCACGGCCTCAAGGAGATCGACATCGAGCTGCTGAAGAAGCTGTCAGGCCTCGTGAATGTGATTCCCGTGATCAGCAAAGCGGATTCTCTGACACGCGAGGAGCTCATTCTCAACAAGAAGCTCATCCTCGAGGACCTCAAGCACTACCAGATTGAGTACTACGACTTCCCGTACGATCTGGAGAACGACGATACAGAGACCATCGACACAAACTCATATTTGAGATCGCTGATTCCGTTCTCGGTTGTGGGGTCGAACCAGGTGTTCGAGGTTGAAGGCGAGATGGTCAGGGGAAGAAAATATCCGTGGGGCTTCATTAACGTCGAGGACCACGAGCTCTCAGACTTCGTGATACTGAGAAACTTACTCTTGATCTCGCATCTCCAGGACCTCAAGGACTACACACACGAGATCCTGTACGAGCGATACAGAACGGAAGCTCTCAGCGGCGGTGGCCTGCCGGACCACTTGCAAGGCCAGTTGAATGCCCCATCAGCTATTGGCACGCCATCGCTCAAGTCGCCATACATCAAGCAAGAGGGCAGCGATTCAATGGCTTCTATCAATTCCCCAGCCATGAACAACCACAACGACACATACCTGGCCCGTGAGGAGCAGATCAGGCTCGAGGAGGAGAGACTCAAGGCGTTCGAGGAGAGAGTACAGAAGGATCTGATGCAGAAGAAGAAGGAGCTCATGGAGAGAGAACGTGAACTGAGAGAGATCGAGGAAAGACTGGAGAAGGAGGCACAGATCAAGAAGGAGGCTGGTACTGGGTCTGCCTGATGTATGACTTTTACCCTGTGCTTCAATTGATTATCCTGCTCATTCTTTAGTCCTTTGTTTGTTGTTCCATAAAAGACGATTAGTGTTATTGTTACCTTTCTGTAGTTTTATTACTGTGTCACTGCTCATTCTTTAGTTCCTCGGTGTTCCATAAACGACTATCATAGTGTGTTACCCTAAGCGAGGTGATTTCCTAATTCGGGAGTTTTCAGTTGCCTTTACCCTAAGTGGTGTATTTCCAAATCGGGGAGTTTTTCTGAAAAGCGCGACCACCTACAAATTTTTTTCCATTGTGCTCGTCTTCTTCCCTCTTCCATACTTCATCTTCCTTCCAATTGAGTGTGTATCAGCACCGGGGACTGGCCCATTCACATGAGCTGGGTGCCACCGAGCGATATGGTAAGTCTTGTGTCGTGAAAAATTTAAGCTGTTCCGATAGATTACGGATGTACTGTTTTCTGATGAGTCTCAAGATAGGGACAACTGAGCTTTATGCTTGAAGAGAAACGTCTTATGCCTGTTTTTAGTAGAACTTTGGCACTTCTGATAATCAATCATCCGTATTGGGTCAATTGGAGCAGGAAATGAATCTTTTTACTCGTCGTACGGGGTTACTAACATCCCCAAATAGCTACTCACTTGTTCTATATTTTGGATCTTCAATGAATGGATGACTCTAACAGGAATGTAGTAATAGCCTTGGTGTAAATGCTTTCATAGGCTTTAGATGTTTTATATAATTAGATTGATTTTAACTAGAGTAAGCGGAATAGAGACCAGGATATCCAGATCCGAGGGTGTCACGTGACACTCAGTGTATATATATCGGAATTTACAATTTCAGGAAATTATCGCGTGCGCGATCCACTGGAAAAAAAGTGGTTGAGGAGACCATTGGAGATCACCAAACAGCCAGCTTTTTGAGTTCCAGAACCCAAACAAAAGGCGAATCCAGCAACCCATGTACAAATCCCTTCCAAAAGCCCGTCTCTCTCGCCACATTGAGCGTTTAAACCTTCTTTCCTCTGGCGCTGGCTCCGTGACGGTGCCGGCCGAGGTGAAGAGCGTTGAACTCATCTTCAAGAACAGAACGCCAGACGGCCACATGGGCCCAAGGTAAGTGACCACTTTGATGTCCGGTTTCTCAATACACCACTAACAAGCTTTGTCTAGACGATTCTGGAGAGAAAACCTACCAAGAGTGCAATTTCACAACCCAGAGCTCCCGATCCGCGTCGTGAGAGTGGAGCCAGAGGCTGGCGAGTACAAAAAAGTTCCAGCTCTGCTGAAGATCAACTACCGTGAGTATATCAGGATTTCTAAACTGGATCAAAACTAACGATACCAAACAGAGGATGGTACTTCCAAGGAGGCGGACATCAAGCACAAGCACTCGGCGGAGATCCTGGAGGAGTTCATCAAGCTGACGAAGGCACAGCCAGCGGAGGAGGTGAGAATTAGCGAGCAATGAGCATCAACACACACAAACACAGCTTACGACCACATTGTACATAGCACACAAAAGTTCACGACCATTTTTTGTGGGTAAAAGATGTAGCGCGCGAACCGAGTCACGTGACCCGAGTCATCCTTTCGCGGAGTCATCCTTTCGCGACTCGGGCCCCGAGCTCCAGTGGCCCGAAGCGATGCTGATAACGCTATATTTATAAGAGCATCATCAACCGCAACCACCAAATAACACCTGAAAACACCCACAACAACATCAAGCGCCCACACAAATGTCGCTACTCTCAGACGTATACCACGGGACGGTCCTCGGGCTCCGGCTCAGCAAAGAGCACATCCTGGAGAGCTACGTCAAGGTTCCCTTAGGGCTCCTGGCGATGCTCTGTATTCTCTACGGGCTCAACGAGGGCGTCCGATTCCATTTCCCGGTTTCTGTGGCACTGATGTTGGCGATGTTCATCGTTCTCTCTGTGGCCTCTCTACGCTGGAAACACCGGGTGGCTGTAGTCGTACACTACATCAACATCCCTGCGGGCTTTGCTCTGCGCTGGATCAACATCTTCTTCACCCCAGCGTTCATTCCACTTCCTCTCAGCGCCTGGATCAGCGCCCGGGAGGCGCTGACGATCGCTGCGATATTTGTGTTTGGCTTTATCATCGCCATGGCTGTGATGGCGTATACGACTGTGGCGATGCAGAAGATCTTCACCAGGACAAGACGGTCCAATGTTGAGCGAGCTGAGGAGCTGGAGAACCATCATGAGCCCAATCTCGGCGCCTCCAGCGCGGTTCAGGGCTCCTCAGAGGAGTCGAAAGATAACTCCAGAGACCACTCCAGGGCGAACTCCATCGAAATTCTGAGCCCGCAGGAGACGAATCTGCGCCAGGTTCCGCCAGATGTTCTGGAGGACATTGCACGTGGTGATGAGGACGAGGCGGAGATTGCCTTCCGCAAGTCGCTGGGCCTCTCTAGACAGGCTACCCAGCGCCATGAGTACGAGCTTTTGCCACAGGGCGAGAAGTTGAGTGTTCCAGCTCCAACTGTGACGATAATCACGAAGGCCTCCAACGCCCAGTTGTCGTCGCAGCTTGAAAAGGCCGGGAACAAGCTGTTCTGTAAGCGGGCAGTGCTGACGCAGCAGAACATTGAAGACAACAAACGCACGCTCTCCATCGCGTACTTCATCCAGAAGCACTTTGATCTGTTGGTGTTTAGTGTGCTGTTCATTGTGTCGCTCCCGGTGTACTTTGTGCTCGATTACGCCATGCCACTCCACCTAGCCATCTCCATCTTCACGTTCCTCTTCATGATCAATGTTCCGCCTCCGAAGTGGAGAAAGTTCTTGCACCCGGTGCTGTGCTCTGTTGGGATATCGTGGTTGTTGTACTACATTTTCTCTCTTATGAAGCACGAGGACTTCCTCGACACGCTTCGCCAGTACAAGACGGGGCGTAACTACCTGCGTCTGTTCAACCACCGTCTCACAGACTCTCCACCTGGGGCTGGTGATGTCTTCTCAACACTCATGGACTGCTCGATTGTCTCGCTCTCCATATCCATGTTCAACTACCGTGAAGACCTCATTCGCCATTTCCCACAGATCGCACCTGCTATCGTGCTCATGAGTGTTACCAACTTCTTCATATACCCACCGTTATGCTATGCGTTGGGCCTCTCACCAGAGAACTCGCTTGGATTCGCTGGTCGCTCTGTTACCCTTGCTCTCGGTACACCATTCGAAGACTCTCTCGGTGGCTCTCAACAGTTGATGGCTTGTACCACTGTGGTCACCGGTATTCTCGGTGCTTTGTTTGGACAGTTCATACTGGGGAGATGTTTGAGGATCAGGGAAGATGATTATGTGACTAGAGGGATTACTCTAGGCTTGAACTGTTCAGCTATTGCTACTGCGCATCTGTTAAGTATCGATCCGAGAGCTGGCGCAATGAGCTCTTTGGCATTCACTCTATTCGGTACAATGATGGTTGTTATGGCTGCTATTCCCCCACTCGCTAATGTCCTGAAGTCCTGGGTGGGACTATAGCTGTTAATAACCCTTTATGCTGTGGTGTATTTCCACCCTTTATATTGGTTTATTCTTTGTTATCACTCCACCCTTTATGCTGGCTTATTTCTTTGTACTAGTGGCTTGATTGCCTTTTTATGCTGATGATCAATGGTTTGTCTCTACACTTATATACTTTGATACACTTTCACGATGAATTTATGACAATGACACGGTATTTCACCATGGCTTTCCATGTATTTTTGTATATATGAGTCTGATCGTAGCAGTATTGTGTAGTTACTGGAGATGAGCTTGGCGCATCAAACGAGTTCGCGAACTTTTGACACACCCGGACACCAGATGATTTTCCTTTGCTTTCCACTCCAACAACAGCAGCAGGTTAGGATTCCTGATTACTCGGTAAACAAGCTCAAATCTGTTCCAAATCCACAAATTCAGCCCCAATAACTCATAATACGAGTCTTTTCCCTTTTCAAGCCAGAATCCGCATATCTGTTACCAGCTCGCCCCCACAGCTACCTGAGACATGGAGTTTCTTGGAAACAACACGGCCTGGACCCTCACGTTGCTATCGTCGCTGATGTGCGTTCTGGGATCCACTGTGATATTCCTGGATGTTCTAGTTCGGATGGTGTTCCCCAAGTCGCATTTTTCCATAAGGTCCAACAACAGCTTCCTCATCAGCGGCTTCTCGCTGAGCTCTGGCTCTCTTCTTCTCACAGCGCTGTTCAAGCTGCTTCCTAAAGCTCTACGTGACTTCACAAAGGCCTCCAACTTGTGCTTTGGTGTGGGCCCTAACACTGCGACGGGTCTCGCTTTCCTTTCCGGTGTTGTTATCTGCTCCCTTTTGAACGAGACAATCCACTACTTTACGGCTGAGAGCATCGTTCATTGCGCTCACGGTGGACAAGAGGCAGAAGATGAACTTCATTCCCATACAAACAATGTTCTGCACTCACACTCACACTCGTCAAGCGAGGGAGATGAGGACCTGAAGCTGCACAAACATATGCCTGTGAATGAACATCAACATGATCATGGTCATGGAAATAACCATTTTGATGAGACACAGAATAATCATCAACATGAGCATAGCCACAGCCATAATTTTGATGAGGAGCAAAACATTGAGAACGGTGTCCCACAGACACATCATAATCATGATCAGCCTACAGAGTCCACACCGCTGGTGCAGACTCCCATCGCAGCGTATGTTGTTACAGCAGAGCAAACCGGTAAGAGGTCAATACGAGGTATCATCGGCAAGCTCACCCACTCCCACAATCAGCCGTGCACTGGTATTTATGACACAAACTGTGATGGTCTTTCGTGTGTCAATGAGCAGCTCACATACCGTGTCTCGAATGATATCCAGAACATCGACTTCTATAGAGGCCTCACTCTGAAACGCTCAAACTCTGCTGCCCTCGTTGCCTATACCCAGCCGTCTCCGACAGACACCACAGATATGATCAACCAGCCTCAGATTCAGCAGAACTTGGTATCCTCAGTTATCACAACCATGCCGTCGAACATCCGGCTCACGTCTGAGCCGGATCTCAACCGTCACACGGCTCATAAGAACGATCATCACCACAAGATCAACACTCCAGTTTCCAGGCTCCTCTCAATTGGTCTCCAGACTTGTCTTGCATTGTCACTCCACAAGTTCCCCGAAGGATTCATAACCTACGCAACAACTCGTGCAGATCCACAGCTTGGTTTCTCCATCTTCTTGTCACTTGCAATTCATAATGTCGTTGAAGGGTTCTCGATGGTCTTACCGTTATACCTGGCACTAAACTCTCGTGCCAAGGCATTCGGAATCACATTCGTCCTCGGTGGACTGTCTCAGCCAGTTGGTGCCCTGGTTGCTAGCCTGATTCTCAATGGCCGTAAGCTGGATAAAGATGAGTCTCGTGGTGTTTTTGGTTTATTGATGGGGCTAACTGCTGGGTTCTTGACCGTTATCGGATTACAACTGTTCGCATCGGCCATCAACTTCGGTGGTGCAACCAACAGAGTCATCAAATGGTGTGTCTTTGGTATGTCGATGATCTTCATCAGCGGAATGTTTACTGACTTAGCTAATTGATACTGATGTGTGAGTTACAAATCGGGAAAGGTCACGTAGCCCCGTGATGTCTGCCATTTAGTATCGTGTCAATACGTAATTGCCCCGAATTTGTGATGTGGGGCCTTAGCATCAACAAAACCCTTAACAACTCACAACGTCAGCCACCACAGGAAAAAAGGTCACCCTTCAATATGGGCGGAGCAGCATCGAAACAACGAACACTTCCCAGCTCAGCTCGCACCTCGTTCGCGAAACCAGTGACTCACAGCAAGATTTCGTTCCAAAGACACGTAGATCCAAAGGAGAAGACCGACAATGTCCCCAGAGAAAACCCGGCAAACGCAAAGAAAATGGGACAGATACGAGTGGAAGAAGTACCCTTGAAACTTGATGCGAACCATCCCGCTATGAAGACGCTTCGAAATCGCCAGTTGCTGGAGGAATCGTTGAAAAGGGCTAACGAGGACGAACCGTCATCTGTAAAGAACAGTGTCCACCCAACGACATTCGTAGCCATTGTTGAGGATCTCAATCACTATTCTCCTGAAGAGGTCAGCAGACGGTATAACCTAAGCGAGGAGTTTGTGGAGCTGTTGAACGGTGCCAAGCTGCAAATGGCGAAGACCAAGCTTGAACCGAAACAGAAGGTGTCGAAAACCCAGAAGAAGAAGGAGAGAGAAGAGATGTTGAAGTTTGACTTGGATAGAATGAACGGGATTGCTGGGAGACAGGGAAATACCGGTTTGGAGAGCGCATTGGAGGAGTTGATTGGTGGTCCAAAGTGACGTTGCTTCATGTGTACATATATTTATCATTATTTATCGTTATTTATCATTATTTATCACTGGCTATTCATGCATATTTACTAATGTTATAACTTATATAATATCATTATTACTAATATATAGAATATCACCTATTGAAATCAATCGAACTGTCTCTGTGCGATCTTGCAAGGCCAGCCACAGTATTAATCAACTACGGCCACAGCTAGCTAAAAGAAGTATATATATATCACTAATATAGTTAATATGCTCACTCACCTCTAAATAGTTATCACTATAAGTATATTCTAGTACCATTATGATAATCTGGCCTTGCAGGCTGGGCTTTGTGTGGAAGCAATTTGCTTCTGTCCGTTGTGTCTGGTATGCTTAGCAGCTGCCTTGTCGTCTCGTGCCCTCTTCTGCATCTTGCGAGGTGCTTGAATGTGTGACGATGATTGCTCTTTGTTTAGTGGAAGTGATGCTTTGGATGATGGAAAGAATTTGGAGAGTGAGTGTGGTTTCTGGCTGATCATTGCTTCTGCAAGTTCAGTGATATCTGAAAAGTGATTTTCTTCAAGAAAGGTGATAATGTCTTCCTTTTGTGGCAAAAGTCGAAATGTTCCAGTGTCGATGAGCGCTCTGGCTAAGACGTGAACGTCCTCCAAAATCAGATAATAGTTTCTCGAGAGTGACTTGAGGTAGGATCTGAGTTCCTTCTCGTTTTTCACTCGTGGTGCGTGAAACTGGCTTAAAGCTTCATCTCGATGAGATTGTAATACCGATGGTTTGACTTTAGCAGTTAATACTGCTTTCTTGAAGTCATGAATGTTGTCCATTGGTGTGGAGGTGATTTCTCTGAAAATTTCCACGGCCGTGTCAGATTCCTTGGATACTGACAGGCATAGAGCCGCTATTAACAATTCTCTGTTGAATCGTAAGTGCTTTATGCGTGGTAGGATAATGTCGAGAGTGCTTGCTCTGTCATCAGTGATAGAGAACTCTGGAATCAAGTAGGTGGTACACTCAATGAACGGGTTGGTCACTGAAACACCAGTATGTTGAATTGGAGTTGTTGTACCGATTTGAGCTGAGTCTGCTTGGCCAGGTTTGGTGACATTCAAGTTTACGTCCGGGTGTGGTGTGGTGGATTTTGTATTTGGTCCTCTAGAACGGCCAGAATACCAGTAGATACCATAATTGATTGCAATAGTTCCAACAATGGTTAATTGAATCTCTGGTAGAAATTGGATAAAAGTAAGGTATATACAGTCGATAACTCGGTATAAGATGGAACTGAGTCGTTGGTAAGCCATGGCACACAAAAGGATTCTGGCCCCATTATCTCATCGTTATTCATGCTTATTTACACTATTTATTTAAATCGCGATGCGAAAACATTCTCGATCTCTCTCCCCCACCAATAAACGGCTCACACCACAACTCCACCTCAAAAAGCACCCTTCTTCTCTCTCAATCTTCAAAACAATCCTTCTTTGATCACAATATAATGGCAAACCTGAAAAGTCCCACACAGATCGACCAAATGGAGCCAACGCGATACCAATATCGGGGAATCGGCGTGGGTATTAACAAGCCACAAGTGAACCCGCTCAAAATGTTCACTTCGAGCCCCATACAGTCCAAATCTAGGGCCAATTCTGTATCACAGGCGAACGAGGATAAACAGGTTGACAGCCGTTGGGAAGAGGTTGATGAGCTGTTCAAACAGCATGAGCAACTACAGAGATCGGTCGAGTCCAAGCTGAGTAGTCTGAGTGAAATACACAGTGATATGGCCAAATTGCTCGATTTTGATGAATATACACAAAAGACACAAGTAAGTTATCTTCCTACCCCCGAGGAAGACTACCAGTATGATCAACGAGGTGGAAAAGCGTCGAGGTTCAGCGATATCCCGTCATCTCCAGAGTCCTTCACCTCGCAGACGAGCGAATTGGAAATCGAAATCAACGGCCAATTAAGCAGGATGATCCAGCGTGATCCAAATAACAGGGATGCGATGAAATTGAAGAATATCGCCAATGGTATGCTGGGGCTGCTGAGGTACGAGGTCCAGGATGAAGACGGGATCATAAAGCTGATGAACCTGAACGACGATGTCCATGCCAGATCTGAGAGGCTCATCTCGAGCTTCGAGAGGCTGCTGGACACGTTTAGACACGATTAGCACGGGAGATATTTTGTTTAAGCGAGTATTATAGACGATTATCACGAAGAGGGACTCGTAAGCTAATATAGTAAAATAGTAAAGCTGCCGTTAAATTGTTGAATAAATAGTGTACTTATAATACTTACTGGTCTGGGCAAGCGAAACTTCGTGAACGGCTTCTCCAGTATTATAATTACTAGGAAGCGGTAAAATTAGCACAAAAGATGATTCGTTCAAGCCACCATACTTTTAGCACGAAATATAAATGAATATTATTCGTTTATGTACAAGTAATATAAAGTCGTAAACCAGCCGTTAAAATGAAACCCATAACCAAAACGCAAGCAACCAAAACCGCTCAGACAGCTTTTGGTGCCATGGCCACAATCTTGTTGAAGTTCTTCTCCTTGAGCTCTCTCGACACCACCGACGAGATTCTGGTGCCAATCGGCTCAGAGTTCTTGTTGATGAGCACACAGGCGTTGTCGTCAAATCTGATTGTGGAGCCGTCCGGTCTCTGGACAGGCTGTTTTGTTCTCACAACCACGGCATGGCAGACGTCACCTTTCTTGACACGGTTGGAGGCTGAGGCACCAGCACTGAGGGCGTTGACGGGACGGGCCTTCTTGATGACAACCACGATCTCGTCGCCAACGGAGGCATAGTTCTTCGGCGACTTGCGCATAACCTTGATACACTCGGCCATCAGCGCACCGGAGTTGTCGATGACCTTGAGCATGGACTTGAGGTACATCATCTTGGGAAAAACAGCTGACTTTTTGGAGATGGAGACTGGTTTATGTGGAGAAAAGGGCTGTTGATGGCGGTTGTGGAAAAAAAAGCCAGTTGGAGCTTTTCGCGAAGATAAGTATGAATACTCCCGAAACGGGAAACTACGCTATAAGGAAATAAGTGCGAACCGAATCAGGCAAGTTTCGCGCGCCTGGAATTTTTTCAGCCTCTGTGCTGCGCGAACCACAAACTCTGAGCTAAGCGAACCACTGCGCCCTGTCTCCCAAAACTCTCCCAAAACTCCGTTTTCCCGCTCACAAGCTCAAGGTTTACAAACTCTGTGCCAGAAGGGTAAAATACCGAGCAACCTGTGTTTTTTTCCCCGAGTTTTACTGTTGAAAACCCATATTTCCATAGCCTCCCCCTCCCATTAGCACCCACCACAAATAGACACATCACCACCAAATGCTCTTCAAGCCTCTCACTGTGCTTGTCACGCTCCTGGCCGCCGTCGTTGGAGACGTCTCCATCTCCAAGCCGACCAAGGGCTCTTCCTTCTCGGCTTCTAGTGGTTCTGCCAGTGTCAAAGTCACGTGGATCGAGTCCAACGCTACTCCTAAGCTGGACGCGATCACATCCTACACATTCACCATCTGCACAGGCACGAACGACGACATCAACGGTTTGAAGACGCTCAAAAAGGTCAGCTCTGACGAAATCGACGACTACTCCATCACATTGAGTATTCCGAACTCTGTGGGTGCAGACGGCTCCTATTTCATCCAAATCTATGCTGTAACGGACGACGGTTACACCATCCATTACACCCAAAGATTCACTTTGGAGGACATGACTGGTACGACGGAGCCTTCCGGAGAGGACGAGACTTCTCCACCGGATGCGCAGACTTCCATCAACGACGGCGATACAACAACCATTGCCGCTTCCGACCTGTCCAAGTCCTTCTCCGTGTTCTACACCTCTCAGACTGGTAAGACCCGCTATGCTCCAATGCAGACCCAGCCGGGAACCACCGTCACTGCGACAACCTGGACTAGAAAGTTCCCAACTTCTGCTGTCACATACTACACCTCTCTGTCGTCTTCTTTGGCACAGGTTTCGACCATTACGCCTGGCTGGGACTACACTATCTCGTCTGCCGTCAACTGGGCCTCACCAGCTCCAGATCCATCGGCCAACGGTGGCTGGTACAACCCGTCTTCGCGTGTGTCTTCTGCTACTTTGTCGCTGACTCATCTGTCGTCTGCTTCTTCGTCTTCTTCGTCTTCTTCCTCTGCATGAGCAGACACCGTCTGTCTCCATTTCATAGTATTCGTTACAGGTTCTTATACACATCTTCAGGTTCTTATACACGTCCCATCTCCAGGTTACTTGACATAAAGGTATGTGTAGTCACACTGATACTGTTTTTCACTATATGATATGCACTAAATACAACGTGTAAGAGCGTCAAAATCCAATTCGAACCCCTTTTCAAATGACCTCGACCAGAACGTCACCATCCTCATGGTTCAAATGACTATATTATATGCTGGTTAATATTATCAATTTATTCATCGTCAGAATCGCCCAGCTCTTTCGAGATATTGAATCACTTTGTCACACAGACGCCATCTTGTTTGATTATAATGAGATCAACATGGAAAACATGGCCCCACAATCTTGTTGGCACTGCTATGTCAAGGTTCCTTTCTTTCTTAGCCATGCCAATTCAATATAGATACTGTTATTCAAGGTTTATGTGGAGTTTCGGAGCGAAGATGGGCTCCTTATATACATACAGAAAGCCAATTCCCCTCATGCTAACTGGTTACAGGAGTGGCCCCTTGATAATTCATGAATATCCTCCAAAATTTTAAACCACGAGATACGTTTTGTAGCAGTTTTCAAAGACCTGCAATGCTGGACTCCAGATAGACAACCCCTGTTTTGAGCTCTCTGGATGGTTCTACCTCTGTCTTGAACTTTGACGATGGTGAATTGGGTGCAATTGTGTCGTCATAGAAGAATAATGAGCTTTAGTCAATTAATCTTAGAATATAAAGCTGTTCACCCAGAAACTGCGTGATAAATTATATACATGGACAGACTATTAATGATTCTTGAGAAACTCACAGGAGACTCTATCACCAAAAATTTGAGTAGTCGGGCACTCACACCAATAGTATATAGTACTCTATATTCTTTTGCAATAGGAGGTATAGGAGTATTCAATGGCACATTCAATGTTAATTAATAGGTTTAATAAAATTCAAGCAAGAATAAGCTTTCTATGACGTCCCATATAAATTAACTAGAACCACTCCACAGCCAAGTACACTGCTCCAGTCACAAAACCTAAAAGGCTCAAAACTTCTCAAGACAAACAAATAAAAACTCCCTTCCAAACCCCAGTGTAGCCTACCGTAATTCGATATATTAATCCTTCACTCCATTCTCCATTAGAAAGATAGAGGAGATGAAGCTATTTGCTGTCTTTTCCAATCTACAGCGAAAAGATAAAGCTGAAATTCATTTGCTATGTAATCAGTCGTGGTCACATAAAAAGCACCAAGCTCACCATTCCTCACTGGCATTCAACATCACATAAAACCAAGTTCACCACTCTTCACTCGCGTAGAACAGCTCTGGCACCTTGTGCGAGTACTTCAGTAGGCCAGCCAGAGCCCTCTCGTTGACATCGGACTCCAGCTTGTTGACGTCGATGACGCGAACCATCAGATCCTCTGTGACCCGGGCAATGATCTCAAACCAGCAGCCTTGCTCAAATGTGATGTCTCCAGGCGTGAATGCTATGTCAAACCTCTCCGTTGATGGGTTGTCGATAGATGGAACGTACAGCACGACGGTGTCATGTGATTTGAACGCCTCAACGCGGCCAATAAAGCGCACAGTGCGGTTGCTGAAGGCGGAGAGCATCGACCCATCGATACGCGGTGTTGGTCTGTCCATTGTGGGTTGATGTAGGCTGTTATTGATGTTGTTGATGTTGTTGTAGTTGGCGTGTTTACGCGTTTTGCTTTTCGCGTTTGCCACCGCGTCGCGCGGATTACGTAAAGTGAGTATGATTATGTAATATCACCGATTTCTTACGTAAATTATGAGCTTATTTCTATTGACACGTGCATTCTGTACACCTCTCTCTCTTCCTTACGTTATTTATTCGTTCAGTCATAATTTTCCAGCCAGGTTTTCCATCCTTTTTTGCTTGTGCTGTTCGAACTCGGCAACGCTCTGCTCGATGTCTGCCCAAACAGCACCGATTTTGGCGTTCAGCTTCCGCATCTCAGCAATGAGCCTTCTGTAGACGTCTCTGTTGTCTTCACTGGTGTAGTTGTTCTTGAAGATGTCGAATCTCGCCACCAGATCGTTACTCTTTCGTCTCAGCTCACGCTCACAGCTGTGAGCTCGGCTCTGGTAGGAACGGTACGCTGTACAAGCTTGCTCCCAGAGCTTAGCGTCTTGGGCAGCGTCTCCTGGATACACCGGTGGAGGGCCATAACCTTCATCATTATCGTCATTATCGTCAGTAATTCCCAAAAACTCCATAGTCAGCGTATCGGGAGCTTCAACACCCTCAGGTGTCGATGCAGCCTTCTGTTTCTTTTTTAGGGGACCTTCTGGTAAGTTCTCGCGCATACCGGTCATATTGAAGTTACCATTGAACTCTGGGAATGGCTCAACTGTTTGTAAGTCGCTCATGTCCAGGTTCCCATTGGTTTGTGTCAATGGTGTAGTCTGCTTCAAGTCATCCATCTCAAAGGCATCCCTCTTCTTTGGGTTTCGGGCCTCATGCGTCCTCATCTTCTTCCACGGACTCCCTTCTCTCCTGTGTTGATCGTCACCGGCTCTTCTCTTAACAGGACTGCTGTTTCTCTTCGTCTGCTCAAACTCCTTGGCACTAATCTCCTCAACATCATCGTCACTCTTATCGTCTGCACCGTTGATGATATGATCAGAAGCTACAAACCTCATTCTGATGGAGTCACGTTCTTCAGCAATGGAACGTGCGCGGGTGCGTGCAGACGGTTCAGCAGATACATATGAAGGGGCATTTCCATATGAGTGATGCCGTTTATGGTATCCATAGTTGTTGGAAGAACTGGGATCGGCGTGTTGTTGATATCTCTTCCGGGGTAGTTCTTGAGCGTCACTGGAAACAGTCTCCCTCAAAAAGTCCATATTTATACTCTCGCGAGGGATGTAGAAGTACTGTTTGGTCTTGCGAACTCCTCTGTCGTTTCTGTTTCTGTTTGTGTGGATGTTTGTCGGTGATGGCCTCGTATGCAATGGGATGTCCCTGGCAACGTTGAATCTGAAAGGCTCTGACGGTGGATTTTGAGGGGGTGACTTCTGTGGCAGGTTCCCGTGCTTGAAGTTCTGGCCCTGTTTAGCCCATGAAGCTGGTGGACTTGGAGGAGCTGGAGGTTGATCTGTGGACGTAGCAGAAGTCTGTTCAGAAGGATCAGCTTTTCTAGTTGGACGGGGCTCCGATCTGGTGAAATTTGCACCTGTGGGAGGCGCTTGCTGTGGGGTAGGCCGCGTGCCAGAAAAGCTGGTATCAGAATTCATGAACCGCTCGTACGATTGGCCTTTGGCAGCATTCTTGCGGAATTGGCTCTCAAACGGGTCGTTGAAGACATTGGTATACGACTGTCTGGCCTGGAATCCCCTCCGCGTGAAATCTGGAGTTTTCGATGGAGATGGAGCCGGAGCCGGTTTCTGCTGCTTATCAACATGTGGATCACGTGGTTTCTGACTGGACAGAACGGTGTATGCCTCTGTGATCGCCTTGAATAGCTCTTCGGACCGTGCCTTGTCACCGTTTTTGGCCTTGTCTGGATGGTGAACCAAAGCGAGCCTGTGATACGCCTTCTTGATCTCGGCAGCCGACGCCGTCGCTTTCACACCCAGGATTTCGTAGGGGGACCGTGCCATTCTCCTTATTTGCGCTGTAGATGGGTGTTCATGTGCGTGATGTGCACTCCTATTGGTATAGTTGATCCTGTGTGTCTTGGTGACACGGGGAAATGACAGACATCCGCGAACCCGTTCGATTCGCGATTTTTTTTTGCCAGAACGCAAATTGCAAATTGCCGGGGCAACTGCGAGAGCCAGCGATGGCCAATGGCAAGCGACAGGCCCACACAGAGCCACTATCACCACCCCGTTTTCTCTCCACAGCCGAATTAACATCCACAGGGAGGCCGTCTGCTTGTGTCCGCCAACAATATCTTTCTCTCCCCGCTGAAATACACCGGAAAAGCCAAAAACATGGACACTCCACGGACAACACCTGGGCTTCCGCTGTTCCCTCTCGTCCCGCAAGTCCACACATCACCAGCACAGCCGCCAGAGGCACAATTAGACTCACACACACAGCAAATACATGCCTCCAGCTCGTCCGTCTCCGTCTCCAAACTCCCGCAAAAGTCCGCCGTGTCCAAGGGCAAGTACGGGCTCTCCGACTTCCAGGTTCTGCGCTCGCTGGGCACGGGCTCCTTCGGCCGTGTTCACCTGGCCCGCTCCGTCCACAACGGGCGGTACTACGCGTTGAAAGTGCTCAAGAAAGAGCGAGTCGTGAAGATGAAGCAGGTGGAGCACACGAACGACGAGCGCCGGATGCTGGCGCTGGTGGAGCATCCTTTCATCATCCGCATGTGGGGGACGTTCCAGGACTCGCTTGCGGTTTTCATGGTGATGGACTACGTGGAGGGCGGCGAGCTCTTCACGCTGCTGAGGAAGTCCCAACGGTTCCCTAACCCGGTGGCGAAGTTCTATGCCGCCGAGGTGTGTCTTGCGCTGGAGTACTTGCATGCGCACAACATCATCTACAGAGATTTGAAGCCGGAGAACATCCTGCTGGACCGCAACGGCCACATCAAGCTGACGGACTTTGGCTTCGCGAAGGAGGTGCGTGACGTGACGTACACGCTGTGTGGAACTCCGGACTATATAGCTCCCGAGGTTGTGGCGACGAAGCCGTACAACAAGTCGGTTGATTGGTGGTCGTTCGGGATCCTCATCTTCGAGATGCTCGCGGGCTACACGCCGTTCTACGACCAGTCGCCGATGAAGACGTACGAGAACATCCTGGCGGGTCACGTGGCGTACCCCGATTACTTCCACCCGGACGCGCTGGACCTGTTGAAACGGCTCATCACGAAGAATCTGAGTGAAAGGCTGGGAAACTTGCAGAACGGCGTCCAGGACGTGAAAGCGCACGCGTGGTTTGGTGAGGTTGTGTGGGAAAGGCTGCTGAGCAGAGACATTGAAACCCCGTATGAGCCCCCGGTGCAGCCGAACACGGGCGACACGTCGCAGTTCGACCGGTACCCTGAGGAAGAGACGCACTACGGTGCCGAGGGGCCGGACCCGTACGAGCATCTGTTCAGGGACTTCTGATTTGTTTATATGTGAATGTCCATTTCATATGATTGTCGATGGAGCATTTTTGACTTGCCTTCTAAGTGGCTTTCATTGCATCTCCATATTCCTTCCATGGAACTCAATATGACCTTCATATAACCTTTATATGACCTTCCATTCTCCTAAGGAATTCATACGACCTTGCTTTCCATATGGGATTTCATTCCATATTGAAGTTCATATGACCTCCATATGACCTCCCACCCAGGGGAAACACAATACGGTGCTGAGGGGCCGGACCCGTACGAGCATCTGTTTAGGGATTTTGACTTCCCTTCTATGTGGCTTTCCGTTTCCATATGATTGTCCATGTGACCTTGGCTTTCATTTCCATATGACCTCCAGATGTTGTTTCATACGACTTTGCTTTCCATGTGGTTTTCCATTTCACAATGACCTTCCATGCATCTTTTTAGGGATTTTCGACTTCCCTTTATGTGGTCTTTCATCCATATGATTATCCATACGGTTTCCATCACCATATGAAATTCAATGTGACCTTCTGTATACCTTCCATCTCCACATCGCCTTTCATTTCCATGTCACCTTTCATATTACTTTGGCCTCCATTCCCACATGGCCCTCCATCTTCATACGACCTTCCATGTTTTACTACACTTCTGGTGCTCATCCACAGATGCGTTCATGACCCTGCATTTGTGTGCCATCAGACTCTTGTTTATCCTCATTAGAATTAATGCTTATAAGATTCATTTCTTGATTATTTATCCTCTTGATTAGAATTGTCGCGTTATCGCAGAAGCTTACTCATTCTGTTCTTTCAGGTGAAGGGCTGCCCAGCGCCCAATTAAACCCCCAAAGTTCACCAATTATACAAAAACTTACAGAATCCAGCGGTTATATAAACTTGTAAATGACAGACTAAAACACACCGAGTTAATAAATCTGTCAATCCCAAAATGCCTTTCCCGTTTCCACGTACAGCGCAGCTCGGAGATATTTCCGTTTCCGGCTTATCTCCTCCCATCGCGATCAACAGCAAAATACAGCATAAAATAAGCAAACAAACGCTTCCTCAGCGCCATTTAGCGCCCACAAAACCCCACTAAAACGCTCAAAATGAGCCAACTGCCCGCAAAAAACACCTCCAACGAGCATACTCAGCTGGTGCCCCCTACGGCCTTCCAGGAGAACGTTTTCGAGGAGTACGACGAGCAGGAGGATCTCCGGCTGCTGAGAGAGTCCAGGGCGCATCATCTCACGCTGGCTTGGCACGCCAGGCCGACAGTGCACGTGATGTGCGCCGGAGTCTTTCTGCTCTTCCTCCAGGAGAGCATCGGCCTATCAAGCTACGTAGTGCTGTTGTTTCAGAAGCTCTGCCAGCACGTGAGTGCTGGCGACTCCGCTGTGGACTCCTGTTCCGACGGGCAGGTTCAGAGCTTCGTCTCAGAGCTCCAAATGCAGACAGCAGTAATTGGCGGGCTGGTATCGTGTCTTGTCAGCGGCAAGATTGGCGAGGTTTCCGACCGCATAGGGAGACGCAAAGTGCTGGTGTTCTACGGCGCCGTGGCCCTCGTCACAAAGGCGGCAAATGTTGTTCTGGTCCATCCTTCCACGGGCTTCCACCGCTCGCTCAACATTGCCGTGGCGGCCCTGAGCAACTGCAGTGGTGGTAACGTTGTGTTCCTGAGTGTCGCCAGCAGCTACATCACCGACGTGGTGGGGCCCAGAGAAAGAACTCGGGCGCTGGGCTTCGTGATGGGCTCGTTCTACGCAGCAATGGGAATTGGCCCGCTGCTGGGGAGCTTTCTGGTGAGGGAGACAGCAAATGCGATGTGTACGCTGTACGTGGCGTTTGTGCTGGCGCTTTTGTTTGTTTTGTTGATGGTTTTTGGCCTCGTGGAGTCCCGGCCAAAGATGCTCAGAACGAGGTCCCAGTCGATGCACCTAATGAGAAAAGCCTCCTTCTCGTCGCAGAGATCAGGAGCTACGGGAATCTTACACGACTCCACGTTTGCGCTGGCGAATGTATTCAAACCACTGAAGATGCTGTGGCTTCCACGCCACAAGGTACTGGGGCTGAAACCCCGTTTTAACGTGCTGGTGCTGGTGTTGATCGAGTGCTGCATCTTCGCCATCGGAGTGTGCCTCCCGGGACTGATCGTGATATATGCGACGGCCAACTACTCTCTTACGTCGGAGCAGCTCGGCTACTACATCTCGCTGACGGGAAGCTGCAAAACGCTTGTTCTCTACACGTTCTGCCCCGTTGTGCTGTGGCTGCTGAAGAAGGTGTTCAAACACCACAACCATGCGCCAGACCGGATCGACTACTCGCTGCTGCTCTTCGGCACCATCAACGAGCTCTTTGCGCCGCTGATGGTGTACAAGGCCACTGGCATGGTGTGGATCTACTGCTCTGCCATGTTCGGCTCAATTGGCGCTTTTGTGACGCCTACTGTCTCCAGCACGATGATGAAGTACTACTCGGAGAACAAATCCGGTGAGGTGTTTGGTGCTCTCTCCGTGCTGAAGAACATCATTGCGACTATCGGACCGGGCATCACGCTCTCTGTATACAGCAAGACTGTGACGTACGATGCTAAGCTGGTGTTCTTGTTGCTGGCTGGTGTCATCTGTGTCGGTATTGGTGCCTGTCTCTCGCTACAGATGCATGAGGAGCTCGATATCCTAGAGTTTATGAAACCGCGTTCTCAGAGTATCAGCGAAGCTGTCTCTGAGAGTGATGTGGATATCGTCCCAGCTTCTCCGATGAGAGTGTATGACGCCGTAAGAAGAGGTAGCGCAGGTGGTGCTACTCCACGTGACCCAGTGAGTTTCTGAGAGATTGGGGATCGGGGTTGGTTTGTATTCATTTCTTTATCATAAACCATATATTTGTTATGCATAGGGACCTACATTCATTACATAATGTGCAGTTCCTAAAAGGGCAGGACCATTATACCATTCATTTCTTCATCATACAGTTACACCATTCAATTACACTTATTCAATCATGGGCCATTATGTTTTTACTTAAGATCACTCTACAATCACGCCAGTCAATTACTTTCATTTAATCATAAGCCATAATGTATTTATATACGCAGGATTCAGCTACAATCCAGACTCAGCTGCCTCGCACAGCTTTATACCCTGAACCCACTGGCTCTTCAATACCTGATGGACATTCCATCTAGTAGCCGGATTTGGATCAAGCATTGCGTACAGAGTGGCCTTTCTGGACTTGTAGTGCTCGCCAAACCTCAACTCTTCTATTGGCTCAAACGAGCCGGCGTGGCCTGGAGGAGGTCTATGCTCAACGTACTCCTCATACAGATCCTCCTCCATCTTGGCCACTGGCCAGAGATATGTTCCAGTAGCCATGGTGAGATATAACACACCAGCAGCCCAAATATCAACAGGTCTTGGGTCGTACTCCTTTTGTGTGAACTCCTCTGGGGCAACGTAGGGCTCGCTTCCACATGCACCGGAGCTCAAATGGACCTCATGTTCCCATGCGGTTCTGAAGACGGCAGCAGTGCCAAAATCAGCCAGTTTAGCAACTCCACAGGTGGTTAAAAGAACGTTTTCCGGCTTGATATCGCAATGGGCAACGCCTCTCGAGTGGCAGTAGGATATGGCCTTGAGCACCTGCTTGAAGAAACAATCAGCTTCAATTGGGTGCAATCC
Organism: Petasospora mississippiensis; assembly: GCA_030581715.1. Lineage (NCBI taxonomy): Eukaryota > Fungi > Ascomycota > Saccharomycetes > Phaffomycetales > Wickerhamomycetaceae > Petasospora > Petasospora mississippiensis. The sequence continues at coordinate 113,042 of JAKTVV010000024.1, read as the reverse complement.
CTCGCGGTGAGTCTTCAGGATATGGGAGTACAAATCTCCAGCACCACAGTACTCCATGATCTCAGAGTACACACCAGCAGAGGAGTGCATCAGGTCCAGAGTTCGCACGATGTTTGCATGTTTCAGGGAGTTGGAAATGACAAATTCAGACGTTAATCTCGTGGAGAAGTGAGAGGTTGTTTCGCCGTCCTTCCTCTTCAGCTCCTTCACAGCATAGAACACCTCTTTCTTCGTCGCACTGTCGACTCTGGAAACAAGTTTAACGGTACCGTAGGTGCCTTTTCCGACTATTCCCAGAGGTTTTCCGTATTTTTCGGTGAGCTTGTAGTTTCTCCCCTGCGCACCCTCAAGATCCTTCTCCTTACTCACACAATCCTCACCTTTATCAATCGCTTCAACAAGCTGGTTAATCAAAGTCAGCTGTGAGTCGCCAATAGCAGCCTCCTCTTCAAATTCCTCTTCAGAGTCTGTTTCATACTCATCGGACGACGAATCAAGAGAATCGTTCGTCCTTCTTGACTGAATGCTGAGTCTTCTCTGGAAGTCCAGCCGGTTCTGCTCTGGGAGCATAGAAAACGCAGCATCACCATTAATATCACGACTAGACTTCCTCAGGATTCCAGAGAGAATCCTGGACTGCTGTGGGATTTTGTCTGGCTTTATACTCTTCAAAATGTGCTCGTGAGTGTGGTCTTCGTAGACTCTGAGAGATCCTTCGTCTGAAAAGAGCACCGGCTGTTTGGCACTTCCTCTCCGGGAGGAAGACTTTGACGAGGGCTCCTTTGACTTTTCACTCGCCAGCTTTTCATTCTTCACCGTTTTTTCTCCCCGTTTCTCTCCCGATGCCACAGAGCCCTGGCGGACGTATGCCTCCTGCGGCTTCGCAATGACAGCCTCCTCCTCGTCAATTTCCAAGTGAGTAGCGAGAAAAGCAGGCGACCTCGTCATGTCTTTTGAGCTGAGCTGGAGGCCAGAAGTGACCGCCGTTTGCGGTGTTGATGGAGTTGCTGCTGGTGACATGAGAGGTGAAATGAGGTCCTCGTGGACAGCTTGTTGGGGGCTAATTACCAGCGAAATTCCACTTTTTTGTGGACTATTCCCCTGGCCCACCTGGGCCTGTTTGGGGGACTTTATGAAGAGGTTTTTGAAAGAGTTGGACAAAATTTGCTTTTTCGTAGTGTGCTCAGCTTGCTGTGGGGGAGGGCTAGGAGACGAAGGCGATCTTGTCCGCTCAATTTCCCGCTGGGGCTCTCTATCCTTGTCACGTGCCTTCTGGATCGATAGGGAGGGCAACATAATGTTCAATTGGTGTGAATTAGTGGTTGAAATTGGGAAATTGGTGGAGATTTCCAAGCATTTATGGCTCTTCTCGGGGCCAGAAAATGCTACGCTGCGATCCCCGGAGCGTTTGTTGACACGGAATAAATGGCAGCGCTTGTGGCCTATTCCATTAACAATCGTAATTTTCATGTAGTTAAGTGTTTTTTGATATCTTTGCTACATACAGAGAGCTATTACCAGATTTTAAGGCTCACTTGTTCTTCTTCTCGGTAGGGACCTTTTTCTGGCCTCCAAACAGCAAAATTTGGAGGAATAGCACGAGATTGAGACCGGCACCGGCAACGAACCCAGCAAGGATCAGCTTATCTTCAATACCACTGCTGACGACGGTGAAAAGTCTCACCAGGGTTCCGAGCAGGCCAGCACCGACAGATGCCAATGATAAAGCTCCGGTGGATTTATTCTTGAAATTTCCAATGATTTGGGGCAATTTGGCGAATATGGTCATTGGAACAGAAAATTGGGCCAGGAACTTGACATCGTCGTCACTCAGCACACCAATGTTCTCCTTGTGTGGAGCACCAAACAGGGAGTAGCTCACAAGGGCCAAAAGTCCGACAAACATGTTGATGAAGTTACCTCTTCCAGAGTAGTATAAGATCAACGCGAGGATAACACCGTTTTGAAGAGCAACAAAAGCAGTCTCCCCAAATGTCATGAAGTCCATACGCTGTCTGAAGTTGTATGCCACAGTGATCAAAAGCGAGAGGGTCTCGAGGAGAATACTGGCAAAGGACAACCCTCTAGCTGAGGCACGTGAGACGATAGCGATGATCTGTGGGAGCTTGACGATCGAGGAAAACGACAAAATCCCCAAAGAGAGCGTCTTGGCCACGAACTGCTGTAGTAGAGGAGCACATGACGAGTTAAAGATGTCGAGATTGAGCACAATGGCGTCAAACACCTCTTTGGAGTAGTAATTACGGCCCAGGACGATGAGTTGCTCGGGGATGTACGCCGTGTAAGGGCGCACGTGATCAAGAATCGGCTTCAGGAAAGGCTCCAGCTGTGCAATCTGATGCTCAAATTGGGACATTGTGCTTTATTGAGTTGATTGGTGAAGGAAATGGAGAGAAAACGTGTCTTGATTCCGTTCATAGTGTGTGGATGTGTGCGCGTACCAGTTCCCGCATTCAGTGAATTTCCTGTTTCGGGGGTTTTGTGTTTATATCCTTTGTGGCTTACTCTTCATGCTCTGGGATGCTTTTATGTGTTTATAATCTCTTACATAAGGCTTCTCTTTGGATGGTGGAGATATTTAATGTATATTTCGATCTTTTTAGACTCATATCTCTTAAATAAGGCTCAGATGGTGTTCAGGTATTCTGGAAACTCGCTGTCGTTCAGCATCCAATCCTCCGTGAGTAACAATTCCTCCCCAGCAATCCATTCATACACTTCACAGGAATGTGTCTTTCCCGAAGGGTCTATAACAGTAACAGTTCTCCTCACGTACTGGTTACCTTCGTACTCATCTAAATGCTCCATCTCTTTCGTGGTTATTCCCTCAATTAAAGCTCCGACGATATGGTGGCCTGGACGAGGAACAGCAGCGGGGTAAAACTCTCCTCTCACACCATGTCTTTGGTAATCACGGAGAGTGACATTCTGTGTAACCGTGTGGGTAGTTTGCTGCGTAGAGAGCACTTTATTCACAACAGAGGGACTCATAAGTGTGCCGTAGACGCTAGTTGTGTCAGTATTGGCCCATTTGATACAATATATACGATTGGCTTACAAAAGAGAGTATGTATCAGGCATTGTTTGGTGCTGGAGAGGGCAAAGATGGGATTATTATAAATCAAAGCCCAGATAGTATGAGGGAGGAACCGCCCAATGCGGGAAGTCTCCGTTTACAGACAATACAACGCGAGAAAATACCCAATGCGGAAAGTTCCCGTTTGCGGAAGCGCCTCGCGTAAACATCAACGTCCACTATAATTAGCTCTCTTTCCCCCCTCCAACATCCCAGAAACCCCCATTCTTCACACCCATGGCTCTCCCCAACAACCGGCTGCTCCTGCTGCTCGTCGGAGTGGTCTTCCACCTCTTCTACCTGTGGTCGATCTTCGACATCTACTTTGTCTCACCGCTCGTCCACGGCATGGAACCACACAGGTCGACCCCTAATCCACCAGCAAAACGTCTCTTCCTCATAGTTGGTGATGGACTGCGAGCTGACACCACTTTCGACAACATCACGCACCCTGTGACTGGTCATTCCGGTCATTTGGCCCCGTTCATCCGCAATATCGTGCTCAATGAGGGTACTTACGGCATCTCCCACACACGTATGCCCACTGAGTCCCGTCCAGGACACGTGGCGATGATAGCCGGCTTCTACGAGGACGTGTCTGCTGTGACGAAGGGCTGGAAGGAGAACCCTGTAGACTTTGACTCTGTTTTGAACCAGTCCAGACACGCCTACTCCTTCGGCTCCCCTGACATATTGCCTATGTTCAAGGACGGGGCCTCTGACCCCGGCAAGGTGGACGCGTGGATGTACGGCCACGAGTTCGAGGACTTTACACAGTCCTCCATCGAGCTCGATGCCTACGTCTTCAGGAACCTGTATGCGCTTTTTGAGAACTCCACACGTGACAGAGAGCTCTACGAGCAAATCCACCAGGACCAGACGGTGTTCTTCCTCCACCTGCTGGGCTGCGACACTGCTGGCCACTCCTACCGGCCATACTCGGCCGAGTACTACGACAACGTCGTGTACATTGACGAGCAGATCTCGAAGCTCACGAAGGAGGTGAAGAGCTTCTTCAGGGACGACAAGACCGCGTTCATCTTCACGGCCGACCACGGCATGTCTGCTTTTGGATCTCACGGTGACGGCCATCCCAACAACACGAGAACACCACTTGTGGCGTGGGGTGCCGGCATCAACAAGCCAAAGTACCACGAGGAGCCTGTCTTCGACAACTACACTGAGAACTGGAACCTGGGCAGCGTCGTCCGCCACGACGTCAAACAGGCGGACATTGCCTCGCTGATGTCCTACCTCATTGGTACCAACTACCCAGTCAACTCCGTGGGGGAGCTCCCGCTCGACTACATCAATGCTCCGGAGGAGAACAAGCTCAATGCCCTGTTCCAGAACGCGAAGAGCATTGTCGAGCAGTACCTCGTCAAGGAGCAGGAGATGAGAGAGTCGCAGTTCTTCTTCTCTCCGTTTGCGCACTTCCAGAGGAAGCCCATCGCGCAGTACCAGGAGGAGATCGAGTCCCTCATCTCAGAGATTGCCGAGTCACGTGTCATCCTGGCTGACAAGGAGGAGGAAGCGATCCGTCTCACAGAGTCGCTGATCCAACACACACTCGATGGTCTCTACTATCTCACCACGTACAACTGGCTGCTTCTCCGCTCAATAGTCACTCTCGGGTTCATTGGGTGGATCACATACTCCTTCATCATCTTCCTCCAGCTGTTCATCCTTGAGTCTGAAGTTGCAGAACAACGCTCACTGCTCAACTATGCAACGTTCACCGCAATTGGCATGGTGATGAACTACATCCTCTTCTACCAGCGCTCCCCCTTCAACTACTACATGTATCTCTTGTTCCCACTATTCTTCTGGTCTCAGATTGTCGCCAAGTCGCAAATTCTGAAACAGGGTATCTTGCAGTTCTTCAAAGGCATACCAACTCTCAACATCTTGTTCATCTTGCTGGGTATCGTCTGTGTCTACGAAGGTATCGTCTACGGATTTTCTGAAAGATGGATCTTTACCGCATTTTTTGCGTTGTTGGGTCTCTACCCGGCTTTCCTGGGAACCGCATCTCTGAAAACATTATTTGCATGGGGTATCACATGTATTGGTATGGGTACATATACCTTATTCGATGCCGTTAAAACTGAGGATCTCAACCAGATCAATATTGCAGGATGTGGTATTATCCTATTGGGTGTCTGGGGATACTACACCATCCTGACAGAGGCTAAAGCAAATCCAAAGTACCCACCAGTTACGTTATATACCAAATGTTTGATCTCTCTACAAGTTGCACTCACTGTGTTGATGCTGATGGTTACGAACAAGTCTGTTAAATCTCTACAAGCAAGAGAAGGTCTTCCAAAAGATGCTCTCATCCTGGGATGGACATTATTTGCTATCACCCTGTTTGTCATTCCCACACTTCATTATCTAGCTCCTCATAACGATTACCGTGTCAGACTCTTGGTTATCTTTTTGACGCTAGGACCAACGTTTATTCTCTTGACAATCTCGTTTGAGGCACTCTTCTATGTGAACTTCTCTCTCCTGTTGTTACAATGGATTAATATCGAGACAAGTTTGTTCCAAGAAGATCAGAATGCTAAGAAGGAGCGTAACTATGTTCAGCTACTTCGTGTGTCTGTTATTGGTTTCTTCTATTTGCAAGTCGCTTTCTTTGGTACAGGTAACGTCTCCTCTATCTCTTCCTTCTCATTGGATTCCGTTTACAGACTTCTTCCAGTGTTCGATCCATTCCCAATGGGCGCACTTTTGATGTTGAAGCTCATCATTCCTTATGTCTTGTTATCGACTGCTCTTGGTGTTTTGAATGTTAAGCTTGGAATCAAACCATACACTATCTCGACACTGATCATCTCAACCTCCGACATTCTGTCCTTGAACTTCTTCTACATGTTGAAGACGGAAGGAAGTTGGCTCGACATTGGTGTTACCATCTCCAACTATTGTTTGGCTATTCTTTCGAGTTTATTCATGTTGATTTTGGAGATTATCAGTCATGTCCTTCTGATGAATGTTGAGTATCATGAAAGGGAGAAATTGAAGACCAACTAGAGTGTGTCATATACTCTCAAAAGGTGAATAAAAGTTTTATGTAATACTAGTTGTTTAACCTCCGTACATTGATTTCGAGACCTTGAAACCCCAAACCTTTATATAAACATATGTATATTATATCAACAAATGTAGTGTTGATTTGTCGTGCTGCAAGGCCGTTTTGAGAGCAGAAAGGCCTTTAAGTGAGATTCGGAGCATGTTCGCAGCGGTGCACGTGACATTACAAACTACCCTCAGCAACTGCAGCAATCAACAAATATCATGATGCTATGAAACTTGTAAATAGCTCCTTCAATACCTCGATTTACTATGAGAGTCGTAAAATTGGATCTGGACGACGTTTAGTATCAATTATTAAATTATATATTAATTATAGAATTTAAACGTCTTTTTACCAGAAAATAGAGTGAAGAGTGAGAATAGTTGCTCCTTCTACGAACCTTTAAACTCACTCATTCTAAAATAACATACATATGCAGCACTTTAATCCCATGAAAAGATCCATATCACTGAAAAGAGCATTTCGAGCTACTTGAAAAAAATCTAGAGCCTCGATAACATTTTTAAAACATATTAGAGAGTAAAGCCATAGGTGGTGTCCGGGTGAAGTTCTCAATAAACCCGAACACCACGGGCTGTACTAGGTACGCTCCAAGTATAAGAAGAGGGAATCAGTAGCAGCTCATGTTCTTTATGGGATTGAGATCTACGATAGAGCTACTAGTAAGTGCTTCTTTGTGTTGAGATTTATGTATTTGTGTTGAACATTTAATGTAGCACTTATATGAAGCTGTACGTCGTCGCTGCTGGCTCAAGTTGAATAATAATGCCTACAATCAATGTGCATTAGTTAGCTGTCGAAGGAATATCAATTCAAGTCTCAAGAATAACAAAAAGAATATGCTGAAGCGTCATATCAGCTTTGACCGTCAAGGCCCAGGGTACATGTGTACAATATAAAAAAAGATAGCCAGTTCAAAGAGAACCAGACTGAACAGCTAAAAAGTTGCCAAAAAACCAAATTACTATCCGTACATGTCAAATGTGTAGATCAAGTGGTATACTTGAAGTGGATCTGGTTGTAATCAGTGACATCAGCCAGCTCTTCCTCTTCCAAACCATCAATGATGATCTCCTGAGAAGCTTCATTGGCCTTTTGAGTCTTCTTCTTACTGATATAGAAAGTCACAGCCCAGTATAAAGCGGCAAGAAGGATACAGGCACAGTAACCAACCATCAGAGAGGCGAAACCGACCTTATATTCCGGAGCGTCTTTAGCTCTGAAAGTTTGGGTACCAGTGATAGCACCACCACAATAACCCAGGTAGTTGAAACCATAAGTGACTGCCTTCTTGGTGTTACCAGCGGTATTAGCTTGGACCAATGACATCATAACAATGTAAGAAGCAAAATAGAAGTACATCATGTACAATCCGACGAGCTGAGCTGCAGTGTTTGTTTCGGAGCAGGCGTAACAGACGACAGCACCAACAAGTGGGACAATAAGTGATATCATGGCAAGAAGACAACGTCTGTTATTCCAGCGAGCTGCAAGCCAAGTGAAGAGGAAAGTTGACAAGGATGCAATGACACCAGTTGGCATACCCATCAAAGAGGACTGAACGGAAGTGAACTTCAGGTTCTTAATGATGATGGAGTTGAAGGTGGAGAGACCACCATTTGGAACGTTGATACCGAAGTTGAAGAGCATGATGATGTAGGTTCTTGGGTCCATGAAGGCCTCCTGGACCTGGTCCCACTTGATGACGTTGTTCGAGACACCGGTTCTGTTCTCAGCCATGCGCTTGACCATGAACACCTTCTGTCTCTCTGTGAGCCACTTCGCGTTGATTGGGGAGTCTGGCATGAAGTAGATCATGGAGGAGGACCAGACAAAGGACAGAGAGCCGACGAGGATGTAGATGTACTTCCAGGTTGGGATAGCGTCGCCGAATGTGGAGGCCAGCGAGGACAGGGCACCGTTGATGATGGACGAGCCGAAGAAGAAGATGATGGCAGTTCTGTGTGGGGACTCGTGCTTTGTGTAGAAAACAGACACAATCAGCGAGCAGCCAGGGACAATGACACACTCCACGAATCCCATGAGGAAACGGATAGCAGCGAGACCGGCAAAAGAGTGACAAGCACATTGAAGAAGAGTCAGAGCGGACCAGGTAGCAGCACAGATGGAGAGCACCTTTCCAACCCTGTATTTCTGAACCAGGAGCGACATCGGCCACATACCCACCAGCGAGCCGATGAAGAGGATCGAGGAAAGCCAAGAGTACTGCTGGCCCACGAGATGGGTGTCAGTACGTAAGCCGAAGATGGCTGCGGTACCAAGTGAGACCTTATCAACGGCACCACATGTGGCCGTGACGAAGAGACACGGCAGCAAAATCCAGTCAGTTTTTCTGATAGTCTTCTTCTGCTCCTCAGGAGTTAACTCCGTGTACTTTCCAGCAGTTTCCAGCAGAAACTTAGCAGCATCGTCAGCGTTATCGTCCAGAACTGCGGTTGAGGACATATTGACGAGGCCCTCTTTGTTGAGGGAGTCGTGCGAAGAGTGGCTCTTCACCTGGTCGAGAACTTCCTCCTTGCTCATGTTTTGGTGCATCCAACTACAGCTAACTACCAGAAAGCACAGAGAGAAGAAGGGATTTTTCCCGTATAAATAAAGAGAGGTTCGTCTCCACCAGCCCAGGGCCGTTGAGCGGAGATCGCGATCGGAGATGCATACGGCAGGTGCAGACGAGCAGCGTCCTGGGGGGCCCTTATCGGCTGATAAGCACATTATCTGGTTGCTGAAATCACGGGATTCGTATTATTTAACAGTTTATCGTTTTTTGGGTGGATTGGAGACGTTGGTGGTGTTTTAGTGTGGTGGCCTCCCAGCTCCGTTGAGCGGAGATATCTCAATGCGGGACATCGAGGAAGCTCGAGACGAGCAGCTCTCGGCGTTGGACATATTATACATTTATACATTTTACATGTAATAATCTACACGGAACAAAGGAGCGTTGTTGCACTAGCTGCTGCTTGGTGTTCGGAAATGTGGTAAATACTTTGAAGAGACCAATCGGAGGGGCAAGAAGAGCAGGGTGTTACCCAGATCGATTCGTCCAAAGCCTAGATTTGATAATATACTTGCTTAATCTACTCATACATTCTACGTGTTCGGGCTACAGGTCTGTGAATGACTCTTGTAAATCTAGTAATTAAGCGAGCGATTCAAGGAACAAAAGAGATCTGCTAATGCACCCATACATACTTTTATACGATTTTCCTAGAATTCTGGGTATAATGAGTTGCTGGCAAAAAATCATTAGACGAGTGATATATGCAACAAAGGGAGCTTCATTAAAGCACCCATACGCCCTTTCATATCTCTTATATGTCTTTTCTCTAAGTCTGTGAATGGCTTCTATCATGGAACAAAAGAAGATCTGCAAATGCACCCATACGAATCTGTGAATGGCTTCTATCATGGAACAAAAGAAGATCTGCAAATGCACCCATACATACTTCTATACGTCTTTTTTCCAAATCTGCGTGTATCCTGTTGACGGAAAAAACCTTTAAGAGAGTAATACACACAGCAAGAGGAGCTCTATATTGGATTCTTTGGTGTTAACCATTCGTAACTGATGGCTGGTTACAAACTAAGAATACCAACTCCGAAACTGGTAATCTGATAAACAGTCGGTGCGTATAAAAACACAAATCAGGGAATCATATGCTACAAATCCGTTAATAGCTCCTATATTTCCAATTGCTACCAAAAAACATCAAGCGAGTGAAATAGTTGTTGTCTTCCCCTTGATGATGTCCCTCCAGTGTACATACGGCCTGTCGCCCAAGTCCGTCTCTTTCCAGACGGTCACAACGATCTCCCTAGCGGCCTGGACCGTCTTCAGTCTTCGCTTCCTCTCCATCTGTTTCAGCTTTTCCAGTACAAACCATCGAACGGGCTCATCATCAACTGCGCTGACAAGTCCAACAACAAACAAAGGCCACAGAAGAGACATGTAGCAGTCAGGGAGACCATTGCAGAGACTCATAATCCTCCGGGTACATCTTTTTGGATCCAGCGTGGAAGTCTCAGGTGGTGCATTGGTGTAGACAACTGCGTACAGATACAACAATGCTGCGAGTCTCTTGATCTCTGAAATTGCAGAGATGTCCCTTCTCTCTTCATCGTCGAAATAGATCTCGCTGTTGTTGGGTAGTCGCTGATGCAGGCAGTTCAGCATCTGCTCGGTCTCTTCAGCGTGCTTCAAGATCTCCTTGATGTACAAGGACTTACTTTCGCCAGGCGATTCAAGCTCGATATCGTCAAGGCCTTGGCCAATAACAGATATACGGTGGATCAGCGAGATGAGATATGGGGAACAGCCAAACACCAGATCAATCTTTGTGTCATAATCTTTTTTCAGTTCCTCAATGAAAGGGTCATCTTCAATGGTCAACTTCTTCGCTTCCCTCTCTTTTACGTCATGAACCCATGCGGTCTCGCCCATAACTTCGTGAGATATAAAGTATCTCACAAAGAACTTGCCCATGGGGCTCAGAATCTTCTCCCTGACACCACTAGAGCCTTTTAGGACAGACTTAGCGTAGTTCAGCAGAGAGAGCCAAGAATTGTTACAGCTCACCGAGATCTCCAGAAAGCAGAGCATGATTATGATTGCAAATACGTCATCCCAGCCGTCTTGGTCTGATTTCTGCTCAATCAGTTTTGGGATCTCATCGAGGACCTCTTTCAGATACTCTTTAGCCATTGATACATACTCCATTTCCCCCAGCAAGGCCCTCTGGGAAGCAGAAGTAGCAACGACGACTTTCATTAGCAACTGCGATTTGAAGGATAACGGAATGATCAAATGGAGATATGGGTTAAGCTCTGGGGCGATATAACTGTTTAAAGCGTTCGAATTTGAAGATTTCACCTCACAGCAGACGCACCTTGGAGCTATTGACTCTATGAAGTATTGCATCAACTCGGTCTCCACATTGTTCAACTGGAACGAGCACTGGTCTAGCGAAGGCTCTGGAACATTTATCATTTGTGATATCGGGAATTCTGCAAATGAGTCAAGAAACAGATCCTCAAATGAGAGCAACGGCATAGAGTCGTTTGTTATGAAGTCAAACGCATCGAACGTCGTGTTCGACGTCAATGTCGGGATCATGGCCTGGTCAAAGATCTCCGCAAAGGGAGACGAATCAAGGTCCGTGTTAGTCTCCGTATTGGACTGTGTGATCTGCTGCCCGTGCAAAAGCTGGGTAAGCTCTTTGGTCGTGACGTTGACGTAGAGATACTGGTCTCTTCTTTTGACGAGGTTGACATGTGGCACTTCGCTGATCTTGGGCGAGCCCTTGATCTTTGAGCGGGCTTTCAGAGACCTTCCGAAGGTGATACCTCTCTCTTCGGCTTCGTCTTCCCACGTCAGATGGAAACCCTGGAACTCACACTTGATGGAGAGCTTCTCACAGCGGGCACAAACGGGTCTTCGCTCGTCACACTTGACCCGGCGACGCTTACACGTGACACATCCTCTTCTGCTGCGTGCTGAGTAGATCTTTACTGGGCCCATAGTGCAACAACGGCTCTGTGTGTCCCTCTGAGCGAAGAGGTGTTAAAGGCTGTTTGTTGCTTGTTGAGGAATCGCGGGGGACAACATAGGACTTCCCGATTAGGCAGTGTTGATGGAGGGCAGACGCACGAAAGACACTAATGAGAGGCAGAACAGTCGTCTTGAGCTGGAGCACACTGAATATGAGCAGAACAGTCGTCTCGAGCTGAAGCTTATGAACCAGGGGAAAAAATGGTGCCCGTAGCGCGTAATCCACCCAGTTACCCAAACAGGCAACTCCCGCTCCAGATAAGGGAGGGCTCGTCTGCACCTGCCCGCACTATCGCCTCGTCTGCACCTGCCTCCGATACCGTCGTAAGTGCGGAGAAACCTCTTTTTAAGAGGTAGTAAAGATCTCTCTTCTCTCTCTCTTTGCCCTTCTCTCGTCCACCAACAATGACAGTCCAGGTATCCATCGCCATCGACAGAGGTGGAACGTTCACCGACGTCATCTACAAGGTTGGCCAAACAGAGAAGACCTTCAAGCTGCTATCTGTGGATCCAGACAACTATGAGGACTCCAACATTGAGGGAATAAGACGAGTTTTAGAGGACGTTACCGGCTCTACGATCCCACGAGGCCAATTGCTGGACACTTCGATCATCTCCTCCATCAGACTCGGAACCACAGTTGCCACAAATGCCCTTCTTGAGAGAAAAGGTGTTTCCTGTGCCCTCGTCACTACCAGAGGCTTCAGAGACCTTCTCCATATCGCAGACCAGTCCCGTCCGGACCTCTTTGCGCTGAACATCGTGAAGCCTGGTGTCTTGCAGGACCATGTTGTTGAGGTTGATGAGAGAGTTACGATGCCAGCGTTCACTGTTGACCCAACTGGCTACGACGCTAAGGACCTCGTTGACGGGGAGAGATATGTCCTAGGTGAGACAAATGAGGTGTTCGAGATTATCAAGCCGTTGGACACAGAGAAGCTGGAGAAGGACTTGAGAGAGCTTAAAGCTTCAACCAACGTTGACTCTGTTGCCATTGTCTTTGTACACGGCTTCAACTTCCAAAAGCACGAGAAGCTCGCTGGCGAGGTTGCTAGAAAGGTCGGGTTCTCCAATGTTTCACTGTCCCACGAGATCCTGCCTGTGCTGAAGATGGTTCCAAGAGGCCAGTCCACAGTTGTTGATGCTTATCTTACCCCAATTGTCAAGGAATATGTTGCCCAGTTCCTGAAGGGTCTCCGTCCCGATTTCGACAAGTACACTAGAGTCGAGTTCATGCAATCTGATGGTGGTCTCTGTTCCTGGGAGAACTTCTCAGGCCTGAAATCTCTTCTCTCAGGCCCTGCTGGTGGTGTTGTTGGTGAGGCAAAGACCTGCTACGACAAGATGCCTATCATTGGGTTCGACATGGGTGGTACTTCCACAGATGTTTCCCGTTACGATGGCCAGTACGAGTTCTCGTTCGAGAACATCGTGGCCGGCATCAAGCTCGCTGCTCCACAGCTCGATATCAACACAGTTGCTGCTGGAGGTGGTTCTATCTTGACCTACAAGAACGGTGTCTTTGCCGTGGGCCCAGAGTCTGCTTCTGCTCATCCAGGTCCTGCGTGCTACAGAAAAGGCGGTCCGTTGACTATTACAGATGCTAACCTGTTCACCGGTAGAATCTTACCTGAGTTCTTCCCTAATATCTTTGGTCCTAACGAGGACCAACCTCTGGACATTGAGATTACGAGAACCAAGTTCGAAGAGCTCACCAAGATCATCAACATGGAGAACAACATGAACAAGACGCCGCAGGAGATTGCTTTGGGATTCCTGAAGGTTGCCAACTTCCAGATGGCCAAACCAATCAGAGAGCTGACAGATGCTAAGGGTCACGACATCAGAAAGCACGCTTTGGCTTCATTTGGTGGTGCTGGTGGCCAACATGCGACTTCCATCGCTAAGGTGCTCAAGATCAACAAGGTTCTAATTCACAAACACTCTTCCATCTTGTCTGCGTACGGTATCTCCCTTGCTGACCTGGTCAATGAAGAGCAGGAGCCAGTCTCTAAAGTATACTCTGAGGAGTCCAGAGACGAGCTCATTGCTAAGTCCAAGACACTTTATTCCAGATCACAGGAGTCTCTCAAGGTTCAGGGTGCTAAGGAGGGGTCCATCAAGTCTACGCTTTTCTTCAACATGGGATACAAGGGGTCTGATACCAGAATCATGATTGCTCAACCGGAAAACGGCGATTTCCTTTCTGTATTCTATGAGACACACGAGAGAGAGTTCGCCTTTAACGATCCAGAGAAAGACGTTTTGATCTCTGACATCCGTGTGAGATCCGAAGGAAACGCTGAAGGTGAGACGGTAAAGGAGCAGTCCCCATTCGATGATATCCCAGTCCACCCTGTTGATGTGGCTCTTTGTAAGAAGACTACCAAGATCGTCTTTGATGAAGGTGAGCTTGATTCTTCCGTCTTCTTCCTGAACGATTTGTCCGTTGGCTCAGTTATCAAGGGGCCAGCAGTCATTCTTGATGCCACACAGACCATCCTCGTCACCCCAGACTCTGTTGCTACCATTCATCCTCGCCATGTTGTTCTTGATGTCAATGTCTCTTCCATCACAGACAAAGTTTCAACAACAGTTGTCGATCCAATCCAGCTTGCTATCTTTGCCAACAGATTCATGTCTATTGCCGATGAGATGTCCAGAACGCTGCAGAAGATCTCGGTCTCTGCCAACATCAAGGAGCGTATGGACTACTCTTGTGCTTTGTTTGATAACCAGGGTAACTTGTGTGCCAATGCTCCAAACGTTCCGGTTCACTTGGGCTCCATGTCTTCTGCTATCAAGTACCAACTGGATCACTGGAAGGGAAAGCTAAAAGAAGGTGATATTCTGTGTACAAACTCTCCTTCTGTTGGTGGTACACATTTGCCAGACTTGACCATCGTCTCTCCTGTTTTCCATGAGGGTGAGATCCAGTTCGTTGTTGCTTCCCGTGCTCATCACTCTGAGATTGGTGGTTCAGCTCCAGGATCCTCGAGTTCTTACGCTAGAGAGATCTACGAGGAGGGTGTCAACATCGAGACTTGGAAGATTGTTGATAACGGTAAGTTCGACTATGAGGGTCTACATCACCACTTTACTGTTGTGCCTAAGACTCACGGTGTCTCTGGTACAAGAAACATTGACGATAATATCTCTGACCTGAAGGCCCAGATCGCTTCCAACCAGCGTGGTATCAACTTGCTGAAGGAGCTGTTCAATGAATATGGCTCTGAGACCGTTCTGTTCTACATGAGAAACGTCAAGAAGACTGCTGCGATGGCCGTTGAGAGTTATTTGAGAGATTTTGCTAAGAAGAACCAGGACCGCTTGCCTTTGACTGCTGAGGATTACATGGATGATGGAACCAAGATCTGCTGTAAGATTGACATTGATGGCGAGAAGGGTACCACTGTGATTGACTTCACCGGTACTTCTCTAGAGTCCTACTCCAACCTGAACTCCCCAAAATCTGTGACTTTCTCTGCTGTCATTTACGTACTGAGATGTCTTGTTGACATGGAGATCCCACTGAACCAGGGCTGCTTAGATCCAGTTGAGGTTATTATTCCGGAGAACACTCTGATCAATCCATCTCCTTACGCTGCTGTTTGTGCTGGTAACGGTATGACCTCACAGAGAATCACCGATTGTTTGTTCAAAGCATTCGGTGTCACTTCTGCTACTGGTGGATGTATGAACGGTCTGAACTTCGGTACTGGTGGTGAGAATGAGAAAGGTGAGATGATCAAGGGTTTCGGTTACACTGAGACCATTGGCCAGGGTAACTGTGCTGGTATCTTGGAGAAGAACGGTGAGAGATATGGCTTCCATGGATTCTCTGGTACCCAGACGAACATGACCAACACAAAGATCACGGATCCAGAGGTTCTGGAGCTGAGATACCCTTGCTTCCTGATCCAGTACACAATCAGAGAGGGCAGTGGTGGTAATGGTAAGTTCCGTGGTGGTGATGGACTGATCAGAGAGATTCAGTTCAACTCGCCTGTACACCTTTCTCTGGTTACACAGAGAAGAGTGTTTGCCCCATGGGGTATCTACGGTGGTGAAGATGGTAAAAGAGGTGAGAACTACCTGGGTAGAAACAGAGGCAACGGCGTCATTCAGTGGATCCAGCTGCCTTCTCTGGCTGAGATTTCTATGAGAAAAGGCGATATCTTGAAGGTTATGACTCCAGGTGGTGGAGGTTTCGGCAGGGTTACCGATTCTGACGAGTATTGGGGCCTGGCTAGTGCTAAGAAGGGGAAGAGTGGTTTTGTTCCTCTCAGTGCTGGAAGTGTTGGTATGATGAAGGAGACTGCTGATGCTTCACAGTGATGTATAACAGTATAGAGCTTGAAATACGAAGATTTAATACATTGAGCCTGGAATTGTAGAGCTTGAGACGTAAAGAGGTAGTTTATCAAGAGGCAATTCATAGAGATTATAGCCTGGGATTATAGCTTGAGATAATAGTGCTTGGAGCATGGAGAACTAATTGATGGAGCTTGAGATTTAAAGAGCTGATATATATAGGGCTTGAAATCATAGAGGTTGAAATATAAAGAGCTAGTTTATCAAGAGGTAATTCATAGAGAGAGAGAGAGAGAGAGAGAGAGCTTACGTAATAAAGGCGCAGAAACACCCAAAACGGAAGTCGCGAACCGCGCCACCATGATATCAAAAGAGAGCACTTTCAACAAACTCTCTCTCAACCTCACATTTTGGAAGCCCCCCGTCGCCCAGCCAAACCGTCTCCAGGATGTCCCTTCTGGCCAACCTCAACGCCTTC
Source organism: Petasospora mississippiensis (assembly GCA_030581715.1). NCBI lineage: Eukaryota > Fungi > Ascomycota > Saccharomycetes > Phaffomycetales > Wickerhamomycetaceae > Petasospora > Petasospora mississippiensis. The sequence continues at coordinate 96,481 of JAKTVV010000024.1, read as the reverse complement.
AAAAACAAGGTCAAAACTGCGCCGGTTCTCTCCACGAAGACGGCGAAGTCGGCGTCCCCGCCATCTACACAGTCGACCAAGCCATCAACACCATCATCGGAAACAAACAAGCGTTCGTACGAGGAAGACGAGGATGACCGTGATAAGGACTTCAAGAGGGCAGCGTACGACGCGGGGAGTGGAACGCACTTGTCCACGAAGCTTCTGCTCGCCGTCAACTACATCAAGGACAAGGGCAGGCCCATATCCGTTGATACTTTGCTGTCCTATCTAAACCTGAACACCGAGGCTGAGAGAACTAAGCTTGTGAACCTGCTTGTGAAGCTGGACAAGATCCTGTACGACGAGAAAGCGAAGACAGTCGAGTATGTGTCGATCTACAACATCAAAACCAAGGACCAGTTGCTCAGCTTCCTGAGAGGGCAAGCGTTGTTCAAAGGTATCTCAGTTAAGGAGCTGAAAGACGGCTGGACCGGCTGCATCGATGCTATCAACGAGCTGGAGCAGGAGGGCCAGATCCTTGTGCTACGAACGAAGAAAGACCAAAACCCGAGACTGGTGTGGTCGAACGGTGGTAGCAAGTTGGGCATGGTTGATGAGGACTTCGTGAAGATATGGCAGAACGTCAAGCTCCCAGACAGAGCAGACCTGCCAAAGATGCTCCACGAGAGAAGCTTGAAGCCTGCGTCTGTTGATCCTGCCACGGTGAAGAAGGACACCACGATGGAGACGAAGAAGAGAAAGAGCAGAAAGGGAAAGATCACGAACACGCACATGGCTGGTATCTTGAAGGACTACTCGGTGTGATTTCGGTGTGTCCATTACATAAAAAATGCATGATTTGTAGCCAAAATGAAGGAAAAGTGCACTATTGTATAGCCCGAGAAGCCCGGGGGTTGGAAAGCGTCGCGAAAATTACCCAATGCACTAATGACACGAATCAAAATGACAGCCGGTCTATATAAAATTTTTTTCCCGCTTTGATACCACCAACCGTTTGCCCTTTTACAGAAAATACATAACACCAGATCCCTGGCCCGGCCCACTGTTCCGCTAGGTTCAGTGATCAAACACGCAGCTGGAATGGGATAATGACATCTCCAGCTGCGGGCCGGGTGTAGGCTCGAGAGCAACTTCTTTCCATCTTTAAAACCATCGCTGTTTAGGCTCCGACCTCTGGTTGTTGAGCCCATGACGCGGTGATGACCTATAGCATGGGACATTCTTTATATGTGTTTTAGTGGTGTTATGTAGAGGTTATATCTCATAGCTCGAATGGCAGCGGTCACGTGACTTCAGCACCTCGCTAGCACGCGGCAGATAATATCACAATATTCGACCGAGATTTTCCCCATAATGGGCCTTTATCTTCGATAGACAAGAGACGTCCCCAATGACAATAAACTGCCTTCCTGCTGAAATTCTGGCGAAAGTAATTGCCCAACTGGGTGCTCCAGATGTTATCAACCTACTTGCGTCCGTTGAGAACACCTCTATGAGTGGCCTCTTCCAAGTCATAACTCAGGACGACAAAGATCCATTGGTGTTTAAAGCTCGAGGAATTAGGAGGGTTCGTCTTAAAGACTATGACATATCTAAAAATCGTTCTCTGGTCAATTTGGTTGAGATTACAGACTTTAAGCGGCTCAACTTGGAGTCGTTCCAAGCAAAATTCACCGATTCCACCAATCTCATAAGTTTCACCGGTAGGCTCTTCCTTGAAGAGTTTGCAGAAACTGTAGGTGCTTTGACAAGACTAAAGGACACATCTCAGTTCTTGTTTACCCACGTTGGTACGCTGGATCTCTCAATACTGACCCCATTATTGCTCAACAATGTCTTCATTAAGGGCGCCGATACAGTCATTATCGACTTCTATGATGAAAATATTTACAGCATTCCACAGATGTCCCAGGTAAAAATGCTTCAATTGTTGAACGTGACAGACTTAAATTGTCTTCCCACCATGGACTTCACCGTTGAACCATTTGGCACCTTGTTTCTGAACGATGTTGTAGGTAAGGAAGACCGAGTGGTCGAGCCTTACCACCCGTTGAGGCTAAGTGACATGAAAATTGGTGCCGATTACGCTGTCGCCCTCCGTCATGTCTACTATATTGAGAATGTTGAGCTACAATGTGCGGAGCTCCATTTAGATCTGTGCTATGAGAATGAGGATGAAGGTATCGGGTCACCAAGAGTCCAGTCTATTAAGGCACCAAACCTTACAGAATTGGTAATTCGTACAGAAGCTCCACATCCAGAACTACATCTTTCTAGCTTCACACAACTTCAGAAATTTGAGTACAGCTTCAAAGGATTCGACGACGAAATAGAGGATCACAAGAGGGACACACCTCCATGGATTGACGGACTCCCCCCATCTATACGTCACGTTGTTTTTGATTCATACAATTCGGGTATACTCCTCCGAAACAGCTCTCTCCAGAAGCTGGAATATCTCCGACTTGTATGTACAAGTGATGATTTCGAGTACCCTGAATTCCCAGAACTTGTTGAAATCGAGTTGGACAGCTATGATGACGATGTTGTGATGTCATCACTACCAATGATCCCTGCTCCCAAACTGGAAAGATTAGGAGTTATTCCAGAGCTTTTGATGAAACAGGAGTCGAACATCAAACAAGTCATTGAGAGTTACAAAAATTTAAAGCGGCTTACCTTAAGTTTCAAAGAATCTGAACCCGTGGTTGATTTATCCGCTTCTTTGAAGTCATTGTCTCATACTTTGACACATATTTCTCTCCAGAATATCAATCTGGAATTCCTTACAGAAAGTGATTGTTCTTTCCCAGTGCTTGAAGATGTCATATTGTGTGGATCAACAACATACAAGTCCCTCAAGATTCAATTTGAAGCACCATCGCTTCGATTATTGAGAATTGGCTTGACCAGTAACGAGGTTACCCTCTCAGGATTCGCACAGTTGACCGATTTCCAAGTGGATAGTCTCTCTAGTATCAAAAGATTTAATATTGAAGAGTGTCCAGTTCTTGAAGGCATTGAAATCAGGACTCCAGTTGCAAAGATTACGAGCCATAGTGGTCTTCCACAGTTGAAACGGATAGCTTTCCTTAGAAGGAACAACCGCTTGACCAGGAAAGATGTCCTCAATATACGAAACTTGAGCGACAACGTCCGAGTTTTCTTTTGAGATGGGAAATGATTACAATGTACGAAATATTAGAACACACAGTAGCTTCAAATTGCAATAACTCCAAGGTTAAAGCCCCAAAGCGTTATCACACAGAGGTGGTAAATTTCCGAGAGTTGCGCACGTGATAGTCACGTGATAAACATCTAATTCCGACCGCACCGGAAGGCCCAATTAATCGAGGCCAACCAGTGCGGAGGAACCCACCGAACCCGGGGCCACTTTTCCACCACAAAACTGTCCAATCAAAGACGTCTCCCCGAGACTATCGAAACAATTCGGCAGCAGAATGGCATACAATCCTTATTTTGGCCAACAGAACTTCCAACAGCAGCCCCAGCAGCTGGGCTACCAGCCGACCGGCTTCGGAGGACAATTCCAAGCTCCATCAGAGCTCCCAGTGGCCAATCAGCGCCAGATTAGTGGGAAGTACGACCAGCTGTCGTTTCTGAGCCCACAGGATCAGGCAAAGTACGAGAATCTGTTCCTATCTGCCACCAACAGCGTATCGATCTCGCCGGACGCTGCGCGGGCGATTCTCCTAAAGTCCAATCTGAGCCCACACAATCTGGCCCGGATCTGGGAGCTCAGCGATATAAACAGGACAGGAGACCTGTTATTTCCGGAGTTTGCCCTGGCTTTGCATCTGTGCAATGTTGTTCTGAGGGGGGAAGAGCTCCCGTATGTCCTGGATTCGAAGGTCCAGGACGAGGTTTCCAAACAGGTGGACAAGATCAATTTCAGTGTTCCAGAAGGATCGTCAAGAAATAACTCGTCGGTGAACCTGGCGCCACAGACCGATGGAATCTTCGAGAACAATCCCGTTTCTTCTTTGTCCAACAACACAGATGGAATATTCCAGAACAACTACCAGCCACAGCTAAAAAACACACTCCAGGTGAATGCCACGGGATTGAACCAGCCCCAATTGTTCACAAGTCCGCAGAAGCCAGTTCAGCAAGATTTCACGGCGTACAACGCGCAGACTTTGACGAACCAGCCAACAGGCTTTGGTTTCCAGAATGGCTCCTCATTGGCTGAGCAGCCGGGCTTTGATCAGCATCATCAACAGCAACAACACCAGCAGACTCAGCCTATCTTGCAGCAGCAGACAGGATTTGGTGCCCAGAATACAGGCTTTGATCAGCAACAAACAGGCTTCGATCAACAAACGGGGCCACATGTTCCGTTGGCGTACCAGCCAACCGGACTCGTCCCGTTGAAGACACAAACAACCGGAGTGCCAGTTCAAAGACAGCAGACCGGGCTTCCATCAACAGATGCGTCCAATTGGCAGTCATTGGCTCAACAACCTACTGGCATGGTTCCATTGAACACAGGTCAATTGGCTCAGCAGCCTACTGGATTGGTTCCATTGAAGACAGGCCAATCTCAACAACTTTCTGGACTGGTTCCCTTCAAAACAGGCCAAAATGATGGATTACAGCAACAGCCAACTGGTTCTGTACAATTACACTCTCAAAAGACCGGCAATGGACTTCAGCAACAACCAACCGGATTGATGCCATTGAACACCCAAAACGGTAATGGACTACAGCCAACGGGGTTGGTTCCACTGCAATCAACTGCAACAGGAGGGCTCCAAAAACAGCCTACTGGACTCATTCATCAACAGACTGGTTCCGCTCTTACACAACAGCCTACAGGCTTGGTTCCATTGAAAAATCAGCAAACGGGTGTTACACAACAACCTACAGGGTTGGTTCCATTGAACAGTCAGCAAACTGGTTCTGCTGCTCCCGGCTTAATCCCACTGAAGACCGGTGGTCTTGCTCCATTACAAGCTCAGAAGACGGGCTACGGACAGAACAGTTTCTTCCTAACCAACCTGGTTCAACAATCTGATGAGTACTCCCACAACTATCTACAGAACATGCAGATAACCTCTGAAGAGAAGAAGCTGTTCAACAAGATCTTCGACAACTACGACACCGAGAAGAAAGGCTTGCTGAGTGCTGAGATCAGTGCTGAGATCTTCAGGAAATCAGGTTTGAACCGTGAGGATCTGGAGAAAGTCTGGGATCTCGTCACAAGAGCCAACCAGACACATCTGGATAAGGAGAGCTTCCAGATGGGGATGTGGCTCGTGTACAAAAGACTGAACGGGTTTGAGATTCCTGATGAGCTGCCAGACTCCCTGAAGCCGTCGAGTACAAAGATCTTGGACGACGTTAAGAACAAGCTGAAGTACCAGAGTGGTGCTAAGACTATGAAGAAGTCCAGCAACTCAAAGATTGATGGCTCGAGATTCAAGAACAACGATGATGAGCTAATCACCTCTTCTTCAAGACACAGAAGAAGAGCTCCTAAGACGTCTACCGGTGGAGAGACTGCTAAGAAGCTTTCAATTGATGAGATGAAGAAGCTGATCAAAGAGAAGAAGATCTTGTATGATGCTCTACAGATCCAACTCGAAGATGCTGATGACAATGAGAAGGCTTTTGAAGAGGAGGATAGAAAAGCCATTGAAGATCTGAAAGAAAAGATCAAGAACTTACCATCAGTTACTGAATCTTCTGATCGTGATTCTTTGAAAACTAGATTCAGCCAACTGACCTCGAGGGTGCCTGTTTTGTTGAATGAGATTGCATCTATGGATCATGATATTACCAGTGCCAAACTTGAGCTATTCAGATTGAAGAACCCCTCCTCTATCATCGGCACTGGACCTAATGGTGAAATTACAGATTTGGATAGAAAGAAAGCCAAGTCCAAGTTACTGCTTGCTCAGAAGATGGCCAAGTTGACTGGTAAACCCATCGATCATGAGTTGGAGAACAATGCCAATGATGCCTCGAAGCTGAGTGAGGAGGCCAAGAAGATACAACAAGAGAATGTCAACAATCAAAAGATGATCAGAGACGTTGAGAGCTCTATCAGGGAGATCTCTTCTAGTGTCCTGAGTGGACTGAACGGTAAGGTTGATGAAGAAGAGTACAAGAAATGGGAGTTGGGCATTGGACTTCAGCCTGAGGTCCAGGAGCTTGTGAAGAGTCTCAAAGTGCACAAAGTCACAAACAAGTTCTCCTCTTTGTCTATAATATCCAGTCCACCAGCATCTATTACTTCTTCGGTGTCTTCATCACCAGTTGTCGCATCACCAGTTGTCGCATCTCCAACTATTTCAAGGCCCCCACAGTCCAGTGAAGAGAGAAAGGCGTTCATCAGGGAACAGGCAAGGAAAAGACTTGAAGAGAGAAAAGCCAAGCTTGGTATACGGTCTTCATCCCCACAGGTCCCACAAGCTCCTGCCCCTTCCACCAATGACGATTCCTCTTCTGACGATGACGAGGAAGAGTTCCAGAGGATGGAGGAGATCAGAAGACTGAAGAGAGCCGAGAGAGACGCACGTGCGTCTGGGTGAATATATGTACTGTACAATGTCATATATATACTGCTATCTTAATGGGAGAATCTTGATCATGTAGGAAACCATTAGTATATACCGTAATCGTGAGGAGATAGATTGGAGAGCTTTTCAGCTGACACCTTAGAACCTGAAGTTGATTTCAATATCCTGTAATGAATGAATTGGGTCATACTATCAATCTTAGAATCCGAGGATGAACTTATGAGGTTCAGAGGTGATTTCCTCAATCTCCTGGCAACAAATATTGAGTGAGAATGGTCAACAGGTTAGGTTCCCTATTGGGAGGATGTAATGTCCCCCCATTTGAGGTTTAGAACCGGAAGTGATGTTAATGTGCCCTATTATTACACGTAAGGTCGTATATATGTAAATAGCGTAATCATATAATGTCATATATATACAGTAGTCGTACAATATGTCTCGTACGTCATGATTCACTCAACTTCATTGGCCACAGCCTGCTGCAACAAATACGCAGCGTAAGGGCTCGGATAAACGTCCTTCACGTTCTGCTCAAGCAATGGCTTCCCTTGACCACCGTACTTTTCAGGAACCTCCTCACCAAACGTCTTCGCTACGCTCTTGGAGTTGCTCAAAAGAGTGAACTTATCTGTCGTCTCCCTTGGAAGCAGCCTTTTTACCACATCGTACACCCAGATCATCACCGTGGGCACATTTACAAACAACTTCCGCTTCAACAGCTCCGGGTAGTTGTCCTGGAACAGCTGGATTGTCGCCTTAGAGCCCTTCTTGATATCTGCATCGAACTTCATAAAGGAAACACCTTCGTAGTCGTGAAGCTGGTTCATGTAATCTCTCTCTACAAAGTCAAGAAGTTGCAGCGCACGCTCCATGGCACCAACTCTGAACCGCAAAAACTCATCAACATCTCTGAAAAGCTCCTTGGGCTGAACACCGTTCGTTTGGCCGTACATGTTCCACGTGATTACCTCATCACCGTTCCGGGTAACAACACACACCTTGTCAAACTTGTGATCATGTTGCTCGCTGAAAGCGGCACTTAGAGGTTTGAAATCGCGTCTCCATTGAAGAGTCTTCAGAAGCTGGCTTCGAGAGGCTTCGTAGTCGTATTTGTTGGCCTTCAGGAACTTCAACAGAAGAGTCCGGGTCACTTTATCGTTGTAGAACTGGCCTCCAACTGTGAGCTGTTGGCCGTAGAGCTCGTCGTGGCCAGCCTCTTCTAGCAGCTGTGGCAGGTCGTTGAGGAGCCTTTCTAAGCTCTTCGTTTGGTCTGGAGAGAGACTCATTTTGTGTGTGGTTTGTGTGTGGTTGGTGTTTGTTTTTGTGTGTTTGTTTGTATGTTGATGGTATGTTGTTGTTGTTATGGGTGGCGATGGAGGCCCAGTCACGTGATTACAAAGTCACGTGATCCCGCATGAGCACGACATCATACAAAAGCTCAAAAAATCATTAACATAGATCAAAATCATATACATATCGTAATCATTATCATATAAGTACATATCAGATAAACCTCAGAACGGTCTCGTTGAGCACCACCTCGTCCAGTTTGTGGATCTGCTCGATGAGTGCATCGCAGTCTTTGTACTCCGTTTGCAGCTCTTTCCCTAGCTCCAGTAGCCCGTTGATGTACCGGTACTTCTGTATCGTCATGTCGTTGTCCAGCTCTTGGCAGACGTTATTCTGGGCGTTCAGCTTTATCAGTCTCTGTATGAATCTGTTAGATACGGCCGATACGGGCTTGGACACCAGATACGCCAAGAACTCGCGGAAAAGCTCCTGGTTCTGTGTAAGGGTGTAATCAAGCGATAGATGTGACAGGTTGTGATACTGTCTTGGGATGGACTCAAGTAGCAGGATGAAGGACTCCTGTGTGTAGTGTAGTGATGTCAGAGCCTCGAGATCTCTGTTGATCTTCCAGATGAGCTGGTAAAGCGTTTTTTCCAGGATTTTTGGCAGGCCGCTTCTCAGCTTCAGCCAATGAGAGATGTTCTGCTCGTACATCTGCTTAGCCAGCCTGAAGTCCTTCAGCATCATGCTCTTGGAGCAGACCAAGATCTTCAGGTCGTACAGCTTCATGAAGTCCAACCGGTCGTTCAGATATGCCATATTTTTCATGTGCTTATTCATCAGGATGTACTTGAAGTTCTCGACACTCAGCTCCTGCGATATCAGCAGCTCTTCGAACACGTCGATAACCTGGGCTTCACTGGCACACTTAGACAACACCTCTTTGGTGCTTATCGGGTCCAGAGTGAAGGGAACCTTCAAAATGGAGTTTAAACCAAGCAGGGACTGTGAAAAGTGGTTGACGGAGACATCGCTGGACGTCGGCTTGATGTCAGAATTCAGAGCTTTCGTGAAGTAGTTGATGTACTGCGCCTTCTCTTCGTCTGTTACGGCATTGAACGACGGCTTCGATAGGAAGTTTATAGCTTTCAGAAGCTCATTTTTCTCCTGTTTCTGCACATAGGGAAGCTTGGAGAACGTCCGTATGAACCTGTGCATCTTTTATGAGCCCTTTTTCGTGGGTTTTCCAGTGAGCGACGTTAAAGTGGTAGTGAACATGTGTGGTTTGTCATTTGCGCCTTCTGGGCTTGCAGAAGCTTAGACCGGAAGTCATGAATTATCACGTGCATGATAGACCGGATCTCTAATCAGGTCACGTGATATAAGTCACGAGTTCCGGGAATTTCAATCACGTGATTTGAAGGATTTCCGAGGGCCCATCGTCTAAAAAAAATTATCAAGCAGAGAAGCTTCACATTACTCTTCATGTACTGGAAACTCCTGCTTTTTCATCGCCTCTTTTTCACAGAATTTCCCCCACACAGCGACACACGGGAACGATGGCCAAGCACACGTCGATGTCGAAGGAGTACGTGTCGGATTCCGGCTCTGACGAGGAAGTAGAGTACCAACCGCCAAAACACTACCACCAGTTCAAGCCTGTGAAACTGGCGGATAAGGAGATTTGGCTGATTAAAGCACCAAAGGGGTTCAATTTCAAAGCCTTGAAGACGCTACCGATCTCTTTCAACCCGCTGGAGCCGTCTGCGGAGTTTGAGCAGATGGGAAAGCAGTACGTTGTTCAGGAAGACCTCACAGATATCAACGTGAACGCCACAGGGAACAAGTTCAAGGTGATCGGCCGCGAGCTGAGGGAGATCAAGAGATTCTACAATGTCCAGCAAAAAGTGACGATCCCAGAGATCAACTACAGCAAAGTTGTGAAGCCGAGAACGGACGTTAGAAAGGTGAACGGTCTCAGACCTCAACACTTTGCTACGGGTTACGACAGATCGGAGCAGGACGTCACCAGCGACGGTGACGAGGATGTTGTTGTGGAGAAGAAGGTGAAGAAGGCTAAGAAGGAGAAGAAGGAGAAAAAGGAGAAGAAGGAGAAGAAGGAGAAGAAGGAGAAAAAGGAGAAGAAGAAGGAGAAGAACTAACGACCATATATATGATGATAAATTTAAGAATTATTACTAATTACCTGTGAATAAATATTTTATGGTTATTATGAATATGAGATTGCCTTTTATATATGGTGATGTATTACTGATTACTTATGGACAGCTTTTGAACTTCAATTCATTAGATTTGTACTTTGTGCTACTCGCTGGGATCTCGTTCAAGAAGCCTAGTTAAGGAGAAAAACCAACCAAGAATTGGCATCATTAACAGCTATATTGTGTGAATGTTCTATCGTCATTATGTGTGTTGTTATGGTATAGCCCACAACATCTACTTATAATTCGGAGGAATCTCCTTCTTGTTCCTCAGCATCCGCACCTTCAGCCACTCAATGCTGTCCCGGACACCGTCACCCGTGATGGCACTAATGGGCAAAACCCTCGAGTCACGTGCGCTCAGGTGCTGTGCCATCTTGTTGAAGATCTCCTTAATGTCCTCCACCTCCATTCGGTCCTCGCAGTCCTGCTTATTCGCCAGCATCAGAATGGGCACGTTCGTGATGGTGTCGTCGTTGACAACCTCCAACAACGTTTTTGAGCACTCTTCAAGCCTGGACTTATCTGTGGAGTCGATAATGAACACAATCCCGTGACAATGGCTGTAATATTCCTCCCACATCGGCCGTAGCGACTCCTGGCCGCCGAGATCCCAGAATTTGATGGCAATACTGTCGACGTTGATATGTGTCACTGTGATGTTAGTGTTAGTTTTGTGTAAGGGAACGTGGAGGGGGGAAACTCACCATTTTGGCCGACTGTTGGATGGATTCTCTCCGGGGGAGTCACTTTCAAATCGGTGTAAAGGGCCTTGATCTTCTCAAAGAAGGTCTGGGAGTGTTAGTCAGCGGTTTGCGGGGGAAATGGGGGGAAACTTACGGTTTTTCCAGCGTTATCAAGGCCCAGAATGAGCACAGAGTACTCCTCCTTCATTGTGTACCGGGAGTAGAGTCCCTTGGCTAGGTGGAACATTGTAGCTTTTTGTGGAAGTTGTGTAAAAAGTTGGATAGAGGTAGAATGATGCTTTTGTCACGCAGTGATGAAGCAGTGTGGAAGTTATGCGGAAGTTGGGTTGAAGCTGAGTTAAAGCTGAGTTAAAGCTGTGTACAAGTTGGGTTGAAGGTGTTTAAAAGATGTGAAAGTTGTTTGAAAGTTGTGAAACGCAGAGAACAGCCTCTATTTGAAAGTGGTGAGAACTCCGTAAAAGCTGTACAAAAGGCGGGAAAATAGCCTGAAAATGACCAAAACACAGCGAATTGGAGAGAATTGACGGTGAAGGGGAGCGGGATTCTTGATGACGGAGATGGGAATCCGTTCAGCCCCCGTTCGCGAAAAGGCTGGAAACTCCCTAAAGCAGAAAATACCTGAATAGGAAGTCTTGAAGAATGGCCAAAAGATCGGAAACCCCCCAAAGCGGAAAGTACTGCAAAGGGACGTAAATTCGCGAAAAAACAACACGAAACCCTCGAAAAAACCAGCAAAACTTTTCAGCACAACATCAACACATCAACACCACCTGCCAAACACCGCCCAAAACCACCACAACATGTCGATTCCGGAGCCGATCCAGCAGTTCATCAAGAGCTTCCACAAGGCGTACCTCGACAACAACGTATACGAGCTGCACGGCTGCTACGAGTCCCAGTTCAACAAGCTGACCGAGCAGCACTACAAGAGCTCCGCATGGCCGTCGCCAACCGAGATCGCCGATCTCGTTAACAACGACCAGGTGTTCCTGGTGCTCTACTCAGAGGTATACTACAGACACGTGTATGCGCGTCTGTCGCCTTCCCTGGAGCACAGAACCGGTTCCTACAACAACTACTGCAACCTGTTCAACCTGCTGCTCAACAGCGAGGACGGCCCTGTCGGCTTCGAGCTGCCGACTAAGTGGCTGTGGGAGATCATTGATGAGTTCATCTACCAGTTTAACCAGTTCGCAGTGTACAAGTCCAAGCTCGTGGCGAACCCTGCCAAGGCGGACCCGGTGGAGCTCAAGTATGTTCTAGAACATTCTGAGGTGTGGAGCGCATACTCGGTTCTGAATGCCCTCTACTCTCTTATCGGCCGGTCACGTGTGGCCGAGCAGCTCAAGGTTTCCAGAGTGCTCGGTGCCGTGACGGATGTGGCAGTCGCAGGCGAGTACGGGCTCCTGCCGCTCTACCGCAACCTCGGCTACTTCTCGCTCATTGGCCTTCTCCGTATCCACACGCTGCTGGGCGACTTCACGCTGGCGCTGAAGACGGTGGAGGACCTTGATCTCGACAAGAAGGCCTTCTTCACCAAGATCCCGGGATGCCACTTCACGACGTACTACTACGTCGGCTACTGCTACCTGATGCTGCACAGATACGCGGACGCCATCAAGACGTTCTCGCACATTCTGCTGTACATCTCGAGAACGAAGAACATCTCCAGATCCGGCCAGTACGACGTGGTGTCCAAGAAGACGGAGCAGATGTACGCGCTGCTGATTGTGCTGGTGGGCCTCTGCCCGACAAGATTGGACGACGTGCTGTACCAGGGCATCAAGGAGAAGTTCAACGATAAGTACATCAAGGTGACGCGTGGAGGCGAGGAGGCGCTCTCCGTGTACGAGGAGCTTCTCAAGTTCGCATCGCCAAAGTTCATCTCCATCTCCATCTCCGAGTCCGGAAACGACCCGCTCTCGACACACATCAAGATCTTCATGCTGAGAGTGAAGCCAGTGGTGGCCGTGCAGAGCCTCAAGCCGTACCTGGCGCTGTACTCCAAGCTGGAAGCTCCAAAGCTCGCCAAGCTGCTCGATGTTGATGAGAAGGAGCTCCTCTCGATACTGCTCACGTACAAGATGAACAACAAGCAGCTCAAGTGGTCCCACGGTGAGTTGCTCGACGGCGAGTACGAGTCCGTCCACGACCTGGACATCGTGTTGACCGAGGAGGAGGGCAAGACGCTGATCCACGTGAAGGAGGGTAAGAGCGTGAGAAAGTTTGCCGACTGGTTCATCAGAAACACCATCAAGAACTATGCTGTGCAGGAGAAGATCAAGGCGTGATTTCACTGAGCCATCTGCTTGCATCTATTCATTAGCATGTATTGTTGATGTTTATGTAAGTGCCAGGTATCTACAATCCGTTTTGTGATCTTGATCAACGTAGTGGCACATTCATATTGAGCATCAAAGCTTGCATTCTGCTAAAATCATAATCATTAGATCAATTGTTCTTGCATCTATTCATTAGAATATGTTGCTAATTTGTAGCTAGCTGTTCTGTAACTACGATCTAGGCCATTTGCTTCTTCTTAACGTGGTGTCATATCAATCAATCGCTAGCTGTTTGTAACTACGGCCCTTATCATTAACGTAGTATATTCATTATCATGTTTTCAGTATCATAAGTCCATACACACATATTAATTATGTTTTCAGTATCATAAAAGCCCATGCACATAGCATAGTATCATAAGGTCATACAGAGCACAGCTTGAAGCCCACAGACTTGAATCTCGTGATGAAGTGCAAAATCACAGATGAGATACCCAGGACTGAAGAGTAGATGATGTAGTAGTTATAGTTCTTAACCTCACCGTTGCCAATGATGGCTCCAGCAATTGGGATTGACACCAACATCGCACATGCTGTGATCATATACATTGTTGAGTATCTTTTACCGAACTCTTCAGTTTTGGAGACGACACCCACCAAAACTGGCGATAATGAATAGATGGAGCCTGAGAAGAACCCGTACAACACGGCGTAGGCGTAGAGGGCATTGAGCTTAGTTCCAAAAGGCAGCCAAACAATCCACATCGACAAAATGGCAAAGAAATTGGTGATGATAACGGAGTTGAATGGGCCGATGTATTTATCAGAGAGATAGCCTGGGATGATTCTTCCACCAATAGAGGCCGCATTCATGATGGTGACGAGCAGATACGAAGTGTCTGCGGATTGGCCTCTCATTATAGCGTATGAAGGGAAGTAAATCGAAGTGGACATCAACGAAACCTCACCGAGTGTGACTGCTGCAACAACACAGCTGTATCTGAACTCCTTGAAACCACGGTAGTCAAAAATCTCCAGGAAATTGACTCTGAAGAAGGTCTTCATGTCGCTGACCTGGGGCTTCTCTTTGCGGACTCTTTCCTTACAGAAGGCGATAGAAATCACGAGAAAGCCCAAACACATGAATGCCAGGATTCTTATGGCCCAGGGGAACCCCACAGAAGGGTACAGCTTTCTCAGCAGCATCGGGAACACCATTCCGCCGACTGAAGCACCAATCGTGGCGAGCGAGGTGTAAGTGGCCCTCTTTTCGTTGAAGTAATGGGAAACAACACTCACCAGAGGCGAAGTCAAAATACCAGTTCCAAAGCCCAGAACAACACCAAAAGATAAGATAAAGTGCCAGACTGTGGTGGAGTTAGCTGTGCCCATGAGCCCTCCAGTGAAGAGAACTGTTCCCAGGATTAATGGTCTACGGGAGCCTGAATGGTCAAAGTAGGCACCAGAGAAGATCGCAGAGGCGTAAGAGACAAAGTTGAAGATGGAGAAGATCCACGAGACTGTTGAAGTGCTCACATTAACGAGCTGATTGGTCGAAATGTGCGTCTGGATGGCTCCTGTGGTACAGGATATGCCAAATGCTGGGACTAGGCCCATGAAGCAGCCAAAAACGGCCAGGTAGGCTTTCAGGCCGCCTTCTGGATATTCCTGCTCTTCGTGAGCCACAGAAGTTATGACATTCTTCTCAGAGAAGTCAGAGTTTGTTCTGGACCAATCAAAGACACTGCTGGAGACACCGAGCTCACGGGTAGTCTCCGAAGTTGTCTTCTCTTTCTCAGCCTTAGGCTTGAAAGAGTTCAGGGTCTCCATTCCTGCGGAACCCACCAGCGAAACACAGAACCTTCAGGGAAAAGGACAGAAGTGCTCCTTTATAAGACGAACCTGTGTGCTTTTTTTTTCTACCCCCAAAACAAAGTTGCGTGGGTTTTCTGGACGATGCGCCTGAAAGCGGAGATCTGAAGCGAGCCGGAGCGGAAACGGTGGGAAAAAGGCGTTAGATCGTGCATGAATGTTTACCAAAGCGGAGCGCGGGCGGAGTTGCACCGTTTCATACAAAATCTCTCGGGAAAAGGTAGGTTTTTATTGACGGAATGAATTTCTTGACTGCCAATTGATATGTATACGAGTTTTCACCGAGAAATTGCTCTGAAAACCCAAATATTTACCGCCGCCGGAGTAAAGGTTCAGTACCCCGGAGGAAAGCCAAGGCGACGGCGACATGCATCGGAGATATGTACGGTCTAGACCCTGGTCCATATCCGGTGGATAAGATGCTATTTATGGGTGCTGTCGCTATCTTTTGGGGTACTTTGAAAGGTTCCATACGGTTCTATCACACCAATGTGTGTATTATATGGCTTCAGGCCTCCTCGCTCTTATTAATGTCCAGGCAAGGACATAAAAACAAGGCATACAGGCTAAGAAAAACATAAAAACAAGGCGTATAAAAAGTCATAAAGACACAAAAACAAGACGTTTAACCCAAATAATTATTGTGGGGTAGTCACTGTATTTTCGGAAATGGCTCCCCGTAATAGATCCCTTATACTCTCAACAGTTTTGATCCAGTTAGCCGACTCATCAGAATCCATCCAAAGCTCATAAGTCTCACATTCTTCAGTCAGCACTTTCTCATCAATACATCTGATTGCAAGATCTGTAAGCTCTTTCTGCTTGTCTTGCGATAACTCATCCCAATGTACCCGTTGTTTAGCGATTACTTGCTTGAGAATACCTCTGTATGGCTCTTGTAACTCATCCTCAGGCATTTGATCAATTATTGAGAGATCTCGAAGCCCTATCAACACCATTGAAATGACAAGGACTTCTGCTGCGAGATCTGTCTCTATGTATTCGGAATCTATAGCGTTGAACAATGACTCATATTCCAGAGGAGACGTTTGAAGCTGAGAGAGATACGAACCAGCATCGTCGTCATCAAAGACGTAGACCCCTAGGACTCCCATTTGTGCGTATGGTTTTAGCTGGGATAGTTTGCGTCAGTTGTGAGGAGAAGTTAACGTTTTTTGGCAACTTGTCATTTAGGGGTGAAGTCACGTGACCCATTTTATTATTTGATTACTAAGCACTTACAAAGCATGGATCGACCTCAAAGTCTTCGGAATTTGCAGGTAAGTCAAATGAATTCGTCAATTAAGGCATTAAAATGAGTATAATTTTATCAATTACGGTATCAAGATCAGTATCATGTAAGTCACATAAATTCGTCAATTAAAGTATTAAGATCAGCCTGGCTCTATTGGGAGGATCAGTCCATAGTATTCAAGGCCTCATCAATGTCATGGAACAGTTTACTCCATCTAGCAGTACTAGAAATACTGCCCCTTCTAGAATCTGTAGTGTGCGTTTTGATAGTGCTCAGATCATCATTTCCGTTAACTGGAGAACTTGGAGCATCTGTGTTTGGAGAGTGTTCTTCACTTGTGTTTGAGCTTGGTCCCACTTCTTCGATGTCTGAATCGAAATCTGAGTCGAAATCCGAGTCAAAGTCATCCAGATCATCAGTGGTATCGAAGGAGATGTCATATTTGTTGATCAAACATTCCATAACTTCATCCCACGATGGGACAGTCAAGATGGAAGACGTCTTCTTCAGGGAGTTACAACCGACTTGAATTACCAGTCCAGTTCTCACAATGAGCTCATCAACATCCTTTTGTTTGATACATGAACTGAGGATACAGACACCACTGTCATCATCCAATTGCATGTTCTTCAGTACATCGTTCAATGAGCCCTCGTACTTCTCGGAGTTGCCGATCATCTCAATCATCGAAGAATCACCGTTGACATAGACATCCTGTAGTGAGTTCTTACAACAGACTATACGGAACGACCCAAACATGGGCGACAAGACTCGGCAAATGTTCTGTAGTGTGATGACAGTTGAGCTTTGTAACGGCTTCTCATGATCAATACACATCATCAAATGGCGTGGCTTTGTGAATTGCAAGGGCTCCACCGGTGTCATCGGTTCCACTTTCAATGGAGACAGCAGCACCGGCAGAGTGAGCTGGTCGTCTAGCGATTGTGGCTTCACGACGTCATCCTTCGGATGTATCGTTGATGATAGGTTTGAGGAGTTGAAGTGCTGCTCCAAATCACAAAGCCCGGCTATCCATTTCTCCAGGATCTTGGATTCCCTTTGACGTATATAGAGCACCGTACTGTTCAATTCAAGCCTCAAAGTGTCATGATTCGGCGTAGTGATGTGGACATTCACCAGGGGAAACTTCTTCAGCCGGTCGTACGACGTAGACACAAGCAGCAGCGAGTACTGGAACAGGTAGACAATCACCTCTCTGTAGTTCTTATCCTCACCGTAGGCAATCTGCAGAACATCAACAAGCCTCAGGACGCCAAGGGAGTCAATATCGGACTCCTTGACGGGGTGTCCGTGTGTGTGAAGCTGTTGTACAAGCCGTGAGATGTGTTCTGAGCGGAGCAGAGCCAGCGATATGTCCTGTACGTTGAAACGGTCAGTAGTTGGTGATGGAGACTTCGGCACAGACGAGACGATGGACGAGATGGCGGAGATTGACGAGCCACGTGACTGGTGTGTACGGTGACGAGGCTGGAACTCTTTGATTGGTACGTTGATGCTCAGGTCTTTGGAGTTCTTGTTCTGCAGCGAGAGGGCCTGGAACTTGCTGATGTCTGGCTGTGCGGGCTGTGGAGGCGGGTTGATGAGATATCTCGATATGAGGGAGTTCCGGAGAGCATCTTCCTGGGGATAGGACACTTTCCCACACACATCACAGCGTGGAAAGATCTTGTTGAGGTCATTAGTCGGGATCTGAGTCTCGTTTATAAGCGTCCAGAGACACTCCTCGTGACACGTGTGCCCGCACGTGAGCTCGATGATCTTCTCAACTTTCAGTCTTGACGATAGCAGCTCTTCGCAGAAGCAGCATTTCTGGTTGTTGTAGTTTCTCTGTTTCCGTGGAGTGGAGGTTTTGGAGTGGAGATAAGGGCTCACTTTGGGCGGTGTTGACGGCACTGAGGAGGAAGAAGTTCTCAGCTTTGGCGTTGAGCCTGTCGATGAGTGATTTGTTCGGGGAATAGACGTCGTCCTCTGTCCCGGAGCTATCGTTGTGTCAGTGTGGTTGGACAAAGGGGGCATCTGGTCCGAGTTGTAGGCGTCAAAGGCATCGATCCGGGTAATAACTGGCGAGTTGTGAGCCTTCCCAGGCTGTGAGGGCCGCGAGATGGCTGTGATTCTCTCTTGGAACTTAGACCACTTGGAGCTCTTCCCAGGAGATTTGGACGATCTGGGCGTGTAGGTGGAGCGATGGGACTCCATTTCTATGCTTTAGAGAGCTGGACGTGGTGATACCAGGACGAGAACGAAACAGGACAGCAAAGCATCCACTTTGGGACTGCAACCGCTCTGTGACTTGTTTGGACAACTGTTTATGTACGAGTGGAAGGGCTCCAAGTCAGAGATAAAGCAGCTAAAACAACTGGTTATTGTTCAAGCCCTGCGTCTCATTTAGCTAAAACATGAAACACCCCGAAGGGGAAGATTTCCACTTTAGCGTTAAAGGGGTTACCCGACATCCATTTTCGCAATTGTTTCCCTATTAGGAAACATCTGGACACCAAGGCCCCTTATCCTGTCACCACAGCAACCTTATCCCCCGGCCCACTAGCGGCACGTGACAAACAGGAACAAAGACCGTTGCGGGGCGGTGTGCTAATTTTTTAGGGGGTTTCTGCTTGTTCCATCAACAGACAAAGCAAGGAGACAAACCCATATTCCTGTGTTTTTGCACATCTGTGGCCCTTTTGCACCAGCAAGCACAGCCGCCCACATATTAAGGAGACTAGCGGCTTCTACGTTGCTCCATCACAGCCCTGTTTACAAGAGAGCAGGGTCCTCATTTCTTTCCATCACTAGCCGCCAGGCCAGTAACATAGCTACCAGGAAACACAAGCAAGCAAGCAAGTAAGCAAACAATAACAAACAATAGCAAACAACAAGTAACAAACAGCAACTAACAAACAGCCGCCACAAGCAGATCAGCAACGCAACCGCCAGGCGACACAACAAAGGCTCAACGAACAGACAGCCGCCAGGTGACGCCAAAACAGCCAGGTAAACACGTAAACACGGCCGTCTCAACAAGCAGATAAACAAACAAACAAACAACAAACAACAGCCGTCATGTCTGCCGCCGTGGTGCCGACGGCGCCTTCGTTTGCCTCCAAGGAGCGCATCTACATCGTCAACTCCAACTACAACCTCTACGGCCAGTCTGTTCTCCGCCAACACGCCCGTTCCTCTTCTAGCCGCCAAGGCTCAAACCACAGCGGCGTCTCGTCGCATCACCAGGCTAAGCGCCCTAGATTGGATCATTCTGTTGGCACTTCAGAGCGTGAGGATCACGATGATGATGACAATGATGATGAGCATCAACGGGAGGATCAACAGGAGCAGCAGGATGTTCAGCAGCTTCACACGGACAGCAAGCCGAAGCCGCGCTACTTCAACTACCGCTCGCTCATCTCGCCGGAGAACAAGGTGAAGCGCTTCTTGAACAAGTTGGACCCGGACACCTTCAGCATCTTCTCGTCGGCATCACGTGCGCTGCCGCCGCTCGCCACTGTCAGCTGTTTGCCCGTGGAGGTTGTCAAGCTCATTGTTCTGTACGTTGATGATATCAAGACGCAGGTTTCGTGCTTGTATGTCAACACCAGTTTCTACTCGGCTGCGAAGCCCATTGTTTACGAGGCCCCGTTGCTCACATCGAGCTACAGAGTGGCCCAGCTCATCACCTCGTTGAAGGAATACCACAACGGTGAGCTCATAAAGAGGCTTGATCTCTCGAAGTTGTCCTCTGGCGTTATCACGAAAGGGCTGGACGAAGGCCGGGACTCAGACGAAGACAGTCTTGTCGGGCCGGAGGTGCTCGAGTACGCATTGGCCTCGTGGAGGGACTGGAAGTTCAGGGACGATCCGTTGTATGGCTCCTCCATGCTGAACTCGTACACTCTGAGCAAATCAAAGTCGAATGTCAGCTGTGCAGATAGCACAATCTCCGTTGGCTCCTCGCTACAAAGGATCTTATCCAAGTGGAAAGTTCTCCACTCTGAACATCTCGAGATGAACCAGGTGAAGAAATCGGTGAAGAAGAAGATCTTCAAGTGGAAGAAGAGGCTCAATTACAAAGCTGGAAACATCAAAGTGCTGTCCAAGAAACCCTCGTTACGTGAACAAACACCGAATGCCACAGATGGTAAGAGAGTCAACTTCACGCTAAGAGATCCAAAGGTTCAACCTTTTGCCACGCCACATCCATATACAAACAAGTTTCTCTTGAAATATGCCGGTTTGAAAGATTTACCGATAGGTTATATCCTATACTTCATTGACATGTGTCCAAATTTGAAATATTTGAACCTATCACAAGTGACTCTATCAAGTGATTTTGCCATTGTTAATGACAAATCACATGATGAAACACCAAGAATGCCTTCATTGATAGAATCCGTGCTGGGCTCTGAGCAGACTGAGAAGGAAGTTGCACAATACTTATCAGATGCTAATGTCTATTTCAGTATCAAAAGTTATCAGAACGGATTCATCAAGCTCTATGAGCTGGATGTCCTGTCACATTTGATTGAATTGGAGAATTTGGAAACACTGTCGTTGAGTTCACTCACTTGGTTGAACTATAAGAATGTGAGAAACCTGGTACTCAATTCCAAATCTGTCGCCAATGGTAAGTTGAAAAACGTTGATTTCACAAACTCTGGTATGATAAGAGATTTGAAATGGGCAAGAAGATTTGAATTGGACGAGATGAGAGAGTACTTCCAGCCTGAGGTGGAGAGGGTTGTTGAAGAAGAGAGTGTCTTTGATTTGGTTGGTCGTACTGTTGGTATGAATTATTGATTAATTCATTGTTGCTTACCCCCGTTTTCTACTTTACAGGGTCACCTTTCCTGTGCTTTTTTGTTATTGCTTTCTACGGAGTTCTTCTGCTTTTATTCTTACGGACTACTGATATTACCATACTCGCTCATTTGATTTCCTGATCTCACATGAAAAGTACATGCTGGCGTTATAACTCTGGCCATTGCTGTAGTATTACAAGGCGGAAATAAGGATTCATCTATCATTATATTATGAATTAAACATCGTCATTAGCTCTCCCGAATCTTTCCAATTCGGCATATAGATTGGATACCCAAAGATCTCTTTCCTGACGTGATCTGCACATGAATACCATACTCTGACCGGTTACACCCAACCGACTCACCATTCTTATCAAACTTGGATTTGTTGATTGACTATCTGCACTGTTTTTCTGTAATGATTTACCAGCAATAGCCCTTTTGGAACCAAACCACAAGGTGAAACACCTTGAAGGTTCGTCATCACTTGACAGCCAACCATCATCATAGACACGAGGTAGGAGACTTTTGCCAGGACGTACGTTATCAATTTCGTTATCTCTCGTTAAGAGATCCAATTCACATATGGCACCAGAATATATGTAACAATCACTCAAGGGAATAGTCATATAATGCTTATAATGTGTGGTTGGCTTGATGTGACCTGCAAAATCACGAATCGTAATCTTATAAAGAACAATGGAGCCTGGAACGGCTATGACAAAGTATCTTTGGAAAGTCGAGTGTTTCTTTGGTTTTTGGAACAAGAATCCAGACCTAATGATAGGTCGAAAGATGGCATAAGGAGTGATGTTGAAGATTTCAGAATTGGCAAAGCCTCTCGTTGCTTCCCATTTTGGTGCCTGTTCAAAGACATCAGCTTCAGCAGTGTTCTTGAAATTCAACTTTACAGCATTTTCACCTCTAAGTGATCTAATCAATTCGCTGTCAGCGTTGATCCTTTTCTCCCAATACCGCTTGATTCCATTCAATCTTGAAACCCATTGATCTCTCACAAATCTGGTTTGAGCTTTTAAAACCATTGTTGTACCGTTTTTCATGTTGATGGCCAAATAAGTGTCTCTTGGAATCTTTGTAAAGTTCTTGAGATTGATCCTCATACCCCAAACCAGATTATTAGTCAACTCAACGTTCATTGGAATATCCTTTGGATCATACTCAACGATTGACTCAGCGTCCAAGAGATTCAAGACATGAGTGGCATTCTTAATCATATTGACTCTTCTTTCGAAATCGTATAGTGCAAACAAATCTCTCTTGTTATATTCTTCTTCTGGGATTCCTTCCTTCAACCAGGTTACATGGCCATTTTCATCTAATGGGTAAGGGTTATGATGGAAAGTTGGGCCCAAGGCACATGTAATCTCTTCAAAGTTCTCCTGTTTGGAAAGAAACTTTGGATCGAAGAGTTTTTCGTTGTACGGGAAAGGAGGAAGGACCTTGTATAACCTTGAGAAACACAAAAGATAATCAGCAGTTGTGAAATAATCAAAGGAAATAACCTGTTTGCGAGCCAATCCTCTTCTTAAATTTCCCTCCCTAGTGGATAGTCTTAGTAGAAAACCTTCAATTGGAGTAGGTTCAACAAGTGGTGGCTCGGGACTTTCCATATCAGAAGTATCTCTAGGATAATGTTTGAGGAAACGAAGTTCCAACTCATGAGTGAAATACAAGGCTTGTTGGAAAAACAAGTTCCCAAGAGTCTCACCAAACAACCATTCAAGTCTATCATAATACCTCCAACAGACACCAATGATCTCTTCAGAATTATCAAATTTTTCAATCATCTCACCAAATCCTGCACGGATCAATTTTGTACGAACCTTGTCACTAATCTCTTGGACAATAGGTTGAGACTTCATGTGATAGCCTTTTTCCTTCAACTCCAACACCACTGATTCAAACTCGTACTCTAAAGCCCTACTAAAGAATTCTTGAGAAAGGTTGAGGTTGAAAGATATCTTCAGATTGGGGATGTTGATCGTGATTGATTTTGGGGAATGGATACCAAGCATTTCATTGAAGAACGTGCACCAACGTACCGATGAAGAAGGCGTCTGGCATCTCATGATGAAGATCTTATCACCCTTGACGAGCGAGATTGTACGATCAAGTGTGTTATAAAAACTTACAGAGCAAGTTTTGCTAAGTGAAAAGTCAAGTGAAGCCTTGGAACGCTTGGAATCATCGGAGTCAGGGATTTGATGATCTGTGTAGAATTGAAGGAGAATTGGTTCATCCAGGTCACCAGTAGATCTAGCAACAACGATATATTCCTTCCATCTCTCAAGCACTCTTGTATCACACGGTTCTATCTCCGTAAATTTGGTGAAACCGGAAACATTAGCACCAGGCGCAGGCGCCTTAACCAACACCAACATCTTTTCAGTCTTGATGATCTCACCAGCAACAAAGTATTTCACAAATCTCTTGTATATCCGTCTCTGTTGGACTTTCTTGACATCCTTCGTTATCTTCTTCTTCGTCAATGACGCAACGGTCTTGACTCCTTCGAGTGCCAATTCTCTTTTCGGATCCAATCGATCAACTTGAACATCAGTGGCAGGGGAAGGCCTCAACTCTTGGATCCTGGATGAGCTTCGGGGTCTAGATCTTCTGATACGAGAGCCCTGGTATTGTATGTCAGAGGAGGTGTCAGATTCCACCTCGAATCTGATGGTTTGGTTCGAGATCACGGGATAGATTGTTCCCTTTGACAGGATTGAGCCGTTTGAGAGTGAGCGGGGTTTCACAGAGCGACTTGGAGGATCCTGGTAGTCACTGACAACGATGGAAGGTGTGTTGTTGATGTTGTGGTGGGCCTTCAATGTAGATGATGATTCTGGCGAAAGAGGGCTCGAAGCAAAACCATTAGCGGTGTAGAAAGTCTGGTCTGTGGTAGTGATGGCTGATGACGGAGCGATAGATCCAGCAGATGCTCTTGGCTTCAAGCTGTGGTTCCTACTAATACTTTGCCTGGTTGATGATAGTTGTGGGATGTATGGCATAGTTCCGTTGGAGTCTAACTCCAAGTGGAGTGACCTTGGTAAACCTTCAGTAGCAGTACCTTCGTCAACAGCAGCAGATGTGTCTTCTTTACCACCAGCTTTGGCCTCTTCTGCACCATCAACACCAACACCATCATCATCATCATCGTCGTCATCATCATCATCAACAGCATCAACATCACGTAGCTCGTTCTCGACACGTGGCGGAAGCACGTCCATCTCCGTGTGCATCGTGTGGAAAGTCTGTGTGTCCTTCTGGTCCTCATCGCTGTCATCGCTGTCATCATCGCTGTCACCAGGGAGTCTCTTCAACAGCTTGACGAGCCTACGCGTCCTGGAATCATGCTCTGCGGCGGCAAGCCCAAGGCGCTTGTTGTTAGAGTTGAGCTCGTCTAGGCCATGTTGCACCTGGGAGAAAGCTCTAGAGGTCCATTTCTTGAGCAAGGCGCTCTTTTGCTCACGGAACCACATCAACGGGATGCCGCCCAGGAGAACAACCTCGGCGGCTACGCTCACTTCGCTGGCGGTACCGTAGAGGAAGCGGGAGGCAGTGAAGGAGCTCGCAGGGAGTTTAACCTCATGGCTGGCTGGTTGCCGGCTCATTAGCGGCTGGGCGGTACGCTTTTTAGGTGGTTTGTTGGTGGTTTGTTGGTGGTTTGTTGGTGTTGATGGAGCGAAGGCCTTGCAAAGCCGCGATTGCTAAACGTAAACAGAGGCAAACATAACAACGATTCCGTTTTGGCGGAATTGTGTGTATATGGATTGGTTTTATGAAGATTGTATCATATGTATTACTTGGCTCTAGAAAGACTGTGTCAGATATTGGCTTGAAAGGTGCCGTCTCAGAAACTTATAGGAAAGGCCATATCACTGGCCCTATTATTATCCTTGCATACAGAAGAAGGCCATATATCAATTACACAGTGCTCCGGTACAAAATGTCATACAATAGAGGTGTTTTTTAAAGACCTATTACCCTCAGGAGTGCCAGCCAATTCATCACCAGCTCATCTAAATAACATCCTCCTCGTCGTTCTCGTCCAGCACATGCCCAGCAGCTCTGAAGTTCTCTGGAGGCTCCACGCTTGGGATGAACTCCAGAACTGTATAACCAATACCAACGAGACCGATCAGGACACCAAACACAATTCTGACAGCATCATCGTGGGAAACAATGATACCAATGAGCAAGTAGACTGTTTGGAGGTTAGCACTTTTAGAGTGGAAGAATAATGGGTTCTACTTACACAAGCCACGGCCGAGGAAGGAAAACAGGAAAGAGGCATATTGGTGTGTGAGAGGTGGGATTCTGAACTCTGTGGCGTGTTCACAGTTAGTACGGGCTATTTATACTGATCTGAGATTTGATGACATACCGAGGAACACAATGCCAGCACCGAAAGCGATGAGATAGAGACCGAGGAAGAACGATTGACTGGTTACACAAATCCGGTTAGTAGCCACTCTCTGAGGCGTTGGATTGGGTAACTTACATTCCACCAAGGAGTTGCGTAACACCGGCAATGGCCTATTTCGGGATTTGTTAGTCCAATTGAGAGTAGTATGCAGGGGGTATCCTCTGGAGGGGATCAGGAACGTACAGTGAGGCCACCGACCGTGAGGTTGACGATTTTGAAGATTCCGTTGAGATCAGACATTGTGGGGTTCCTATTGGTGTTTCGTTCGAGGAGTTGTGCGCTGTGCGTGGTCGTTGGATGTTTTTTGGGGGTTTTGGTTTTGGTTTTAGTGGCTTGATAGGGGCCAACCTCACCTATATGGAGCTTTTTCCCGGCAAGCCAGCCCTTCCGCGAGCCACCGTGTTATAAAGCGACTCAAATTCGAGAGCTCTCTATAGCCAGCCTTATTGATACAGATACAAATACACAGAGTATACTTAGAATGTCTTTATCACGATAGCTCATTGGGAACTGTTAACTCAATACCAAATGGCGTATGCTGGAGACGGCCAATTGCGGGCCCCGGATTCTACTGATAACTCCACAGCTCAGGTGGAAAACAGATTTACATATATGTATATCTCAGAAAAGTAAACCGTTAGGTGATATAAAAAAAAGAGAGCAAAGCGCAGAATAAAAAAGCAAAAACATTCTGTAGTGACAAAAAAGGAGTCGGGTTGGATGGTGAAGAGAGAAGCCGACATTCAGAACAAAGCAACGGAGAACCACTCGTTTAAACCATCAAAGCTGAAGAGAAATAGATGGATGAAAATAGATGAACTTGTAGTACACTTAACAATTGAAGGGATGGGTGATGGTCTGATTGATGATGATTATGAGGAGCGGCTTTGCTTTGTACTGGATGCAATTCAAAAGAGGGGGCATTGCGTAGGTGGTGAGAAGAGAACATTGAATAAAAAAACACATAAAAAGTTGCACATGCTTACTCCTCGTCCTTGGCATCAGCCTTCTCCTCTGAAGCTGGAGCTGCCTCCTCCTGACCGGTCTCAGACATGTCAGAAGTCCACAACGTCAAGTTGTCTCTAAGCAACTGCATGATAAGTGTAGAGTCCTTGTAAGACTCCTCAGACAAAGTATCTAACTCAGCAATGGCATCGTCGAAGGCCTGCTTAGCCAAGTGACAAGCACGGTCTGGGGAGTTCAAAATCTCGTAGTAGAACACGGAGAAGTTCAAAGCAAGACCAAGACGGATTGGGTGAGTTGGTGGCAACTCAGTGACGGCAACATCAGAGGCGGCCTTGTAAGCTTCAAGGGACAAATCAGAAGCCTCTTTACGTCTGTCGTTGGTGGCAAACTCAGCCAAGTAACGGTGGTAGTCACCCTTCATTTTGTAGTAGAACACCTTGGACTCACCGGTGGCGGCGGATGGAATGAGATGGTCAGTCAAGACGGACAAAATGTCATCACAAATCTTGGTCAACTCGGCCTCAATCTTGGAACGGTACTCACGGATCAAAGAAACCTGAGCCTCGTTACCCTTGGCCTCCTCTTTCTGCTCAATTGAAGAGACGATTCTCCAAGAGGCACGACGAGCACCGATAACGTTCTTGTAAGCGACGGACAACAGGTTACGCTCCTCAACGGAGAGCTCCTGACCAGAGGAGGCAACGGCCTTCATGTTCTCGACCATTTCCTCGTAACGCTCAGCTTGTTCAGCGAGCTTGGCCAAGTAGACGGAATCTTCGCGAGAAAGGGACATTGTAATAGATTCTGTTTTGTTTGCGTTAGTATTGCTGTATTATCACGGGTATTGAAGGAGATGCACGGGCAAACACAATCGGAACGACAGATTCAGGCTTGCACACCGCGCTGGAGAATGAAACACCAGGGAGTGCAGTCAATGGGTGGTGTGGCAATTGCGTTTGCTTGATTGGTGGGGCACAGAATGACAACCCTCGTGTTGTTTGATAGGGAATTCGATAGGGGGATTAAAGTGATTCCCACGGAGCAAGTCACACTCACATTTTGCGTGTTTGGGCAGCTTCCACGGGAAAAATTGCACTTTCGCCGAGTGTTTGAGGGTCGAACTTTTTTGGCCGGGGGAGGTCACCGGAACACTGGGACTTTTCTGGATTTCCCTCCAGATCGTCGAACCTGGCCAAAAAAGTTCGCGCTCAAAAACCGCGCCAAAAGGCAACGAAGGCGCACGCCGGCTCCAGCCGCCAAAACAAAAACAAAGAGCCTGCACCACACGTGACCCAATCGAAATTGATGCGTTTGTGTAATTTCTCGAGGCATACCACGGTTATCACAGGGCAATTGCTCTCTGTTCTCTCCACACGGCCCCTCAAATCCGTGGGCGCCTCGGTTGCGAGAGCGCGAGATCACGCTGTCCGAAACGAACACACGACGCGTCAACAACCGCCATCTCTGGCATGCTTGCTGCTATTCGTCCGCTAAAAGAGCTCGTGTAAGCATTGCCGCTGACGACGTATTGTTGAGATATCTGCTGCTCGTTGGCGCTGTGGCGGCCTAGCCGCCATGTTGTTGTTGTTCTCCAGGGGCGGGCGGAGGCGAGAACTGTTGGCGCCCCTCAATCTCCGCGGCAAGGGCTCCAATGAGGGCGGTTGTTTCTGGGAAAATCTGTGGTGTGTGGCTCCAATGGTGTGGGTTCTGTGCGTTCTCCGTACGTTGCGATACTCACGTTGTGGATTGTTTGGCAAGAAAACACAGCGGTGTTGGTGGTGCTTTGTATGAGCCAGTTTGCTGGCGAGAAATCAAAAATATCAACTTTCGTGAGCGGTCGACGGCTCGGGGCGCCCGTGCGGAAATGGCAGACTACCGGATTAGGTTTTTTGGCGAAAACCGGAATCTGGCGCGCCGCTTTCGCAAAGCGGAATGCGGTAAGCGCAACACCGCGCTGACGGCTGTGTCACCGTGGCGACGAAATTTTGCCACCGACACGGACTTTTTCGCCATTTTGGCGCACTCCGCTCAACTGGGCCTCGTACTGTGGGGGTGCCTTTGACGTTGATGGATCCTTGCAAACTTAGTGATGTTTGGCAATTCCAATGTTGTGTTTATGTGAAGAGGCTCAATTCGTGCTCCTCTGGCTTGAGAGAGGCCTATCCCATTAGATGTTCATCACCAATGCCCATAACCAGATTATATAGCCTTAGCACTAGAGACCCTACCCGATATCTACACGACTTGTATCATTTATAGCCACATGACTATTACAGGCCTCGATTACACTCGATGCTTTACATGATACGTATCGACACTCATAAGCTTATTACCACCTTACACCTCAGTTCTACTCGATGAAAAACACGATATCATCTAAGGCCTTGTTACCACAGACCTCAATGTTATGGAAAGGCTGGCCACTACGTCTCAATATCACACAATACGTACAGCCGGTTACACGATATGAAGTTCATTGTACTTGTCAGGATGACAGTACGGGTTTATTTACATGGCGATCAGGCCTTCTCAAGCGCCTTCTGCAGCTGTTCCTGCTGCTGCTTCATGAGCTCCTCCTGCGAAATGTTACCGTCAACAAAGTCCTTGAGCTTGAAGGTGGTCTTTGGCATCTCGGCAGTGGCCTTCTTCATCTTCTCCTCTTCCTCCTTGACCAGCTTCATGAACGCAGTGTAGTTCTTCACACCCTCGTCGTGGACAACATCCAATGGGAACTTGTGTTTCAGCGTTGGCAAGCCGAGAAGCTTGTTCATGAAGTTGCCGTTCTGCTTCTTGGCCTGGTCCTCCTCCCACTTAGCACGCAAAGCGGCAACTCTCTTCTCAAAGTCCTCTGGCAAGTGCTCCTTGTCTGGGTAGCTCTTGAGCACTGGTCTGACGTCTGGGAACTGCTGCGTCGCCAAGTACTCGAAGAACGGAATGAGACGGATCAACGTGTCGTCAGCCTTACCGTCCCATGGTGCCAGCTTGATGGCGTTCTCCGGCTGGAGCTTGATGGCATTTTCCTCAACGTCCAGGATGACAACCTTCTTCAAGTCTCTGTTCAGCTTGGAGAGGTCCTTGATGTGCGCACCGTCCTTGTAGAGGGTGTGCTCCTTATACAGCTGATAGGTGATGTAGGCGTGCAGTGGATCGAGCTTCTCCACAATCTTCTCCGAGTACATCATGTAGTTGGAGGAGAAGAGCACGATTTCGTAGTACTGGGACAAGTAGGCCAAAAAGTAGTCAACGCCCGGTCTCTTAGCCGTCTTCCACCCGTTTTTCTGAGTCCACTCACCGTGGATCAACAGATCTTCCAGAGTGAGAACCAAAGTCAATGGGCGCTTGTATGGCTCTGGCGGCGAGTCTGGCAAAAGATCTGGGAATGGCGGCTCCTGGAAATATGTAAAGATGGAGTTAAATCTAGCAGAAAATCTCTTCCACAGCAGATCGAGCGTGTATCCGTTTGGAATGTCCTCCTTGATTTTTGGGTCTTCATCCTCCTCCCAGTTTCTGGCAAGATACGCGGAGCCGCCAACGGCAGAGGCTAGAACACCAACGTAGAACAAGTTGGCGTATCTGTCCCTTTTGATGTCTGAAGAGCTCTGTGGGCGGCTCTTTCTGCCCCCCTTTGTTGACTTCTCCTCGGATTTCTGCTGTGGCTCATCCACGTCAACACCAGCCTTGGCAAGCATATCGTCGTTGAGAATGGACTGTGGCTGTTCCTTCTTCTTCTCATTGAGTCTGAGATTGGATGTAGAGAGCCATCTGGCGCTGACGGAGCTCAGAGCAGCAGCATGTGGAGCGGCACGTGCCCTGATGGCTCTGGAAACCAGCGAACTGGAGAAACGCAGGCTCATGGTGTGGTGCTGTTCTGGCTGTAATAAGGAGTGCCTTTGGTTCATCTCCCCACCTTCACGTTTTTCTTCCACCCGACGAACAGTAACACCCGGACACCTTTTCGCGAAACCAGATACACCCGGACACCAGCTCTCTCCGGGCGACTTCCGGCGTTGCCGACCCCGGAATTTACCCTTTCGGGAGTCCATGTAAACATTGGGGAGAAAGTGCACTGAAATTTTACTTGTTATGCAGCCAGTTTGGCTCAAGAAAACTTGCAGATTCCACTATTTTGATCTTTTGAGGCTCCCTGGACACTCTTCTGCTCTTGCACCACGCTCATTACCTCCACGAGCACTTCCGGCTTAAGTACCGAGAAGCTCTTATCATTGCTGCTATTGTGTCTCACCACAAAAAACAATGTCCTTCCAATCAAGCGTACAGGAAGCGTACGATAAGATCAGTGGTGGGCTCACACAGGCAATTCAACAGGAAATTCGACATAACGACTCTGAAGCATCTGCCCATTATGCCACGCTCATCGACCAAGCGAACGAGGAACTCCGACAGCTGAGGACGTCCTACGACACTTCCCATTTATCACCGATCAACAAAGTCTCCCTCAACAGCCTTAAGAGCCTGAAGTCCAAGATCGTCGCCCGCAAAACTGCTGTTGATAGCCGAATCCACAACAACGAGTCTCTGGTGATCAAGGGACAGACACAATCAAACGCCACGAGCTACTCCTCCTTTATGTCTGCTTTCCAGCACAAGTCACAGCCACGGCCACAACCACAACGTGCCAACTCTCAACAGAAAGACGTGAATGACTTTAAGGTCCCAGTAGTGGCACCCACACCTCGCCAGGTGAGTGGAGGAACTGGTAGAAGCTCCCTTGATCTTCCAGCTCCCCGAAAATTCAAGAACGGCTCTGAAGTAAGATCCAGATCTCCACCTGTGAGAAGAGAACGTCCCAAATCTGTTGATCTCACCATTTCCCAAGCTGCCATACTGGCCTGGGATCAAAACCCTCGCAAGGTTACACCACCTTCGAGAGCAACATCGCCAACACGTTCCCAAAGCAAGAGAAAGTCCATGTATGCTAATGCTCCAAATCTCCAGAGACGCTATGACTACGTCCAGCCAAGCATCAACACGCAGATCAACCTGACACCGGTGAACCGAAGTAAATCACCACCACCACAGGGTCCCAGAAGAAAGGTCCTTGCAACTGCCAATGGACCACAGACTGATAGTCGGGAGAAACCTGTTGAGAAGGAGTACTCTGATCCACGGGTCAGCGAGGTGATGAACAATCTCCAGGGTGTTGACAAAAACGCCTGTGAACAGATCCTTGATGAGATTCTTGTCAAGGGAGAATCACTAACATGGGACGACATTGCAGGTTTGGAATCCGCAAAACAGTCGCTGAAAGAGACCGTTGTATACCCTTTCCTCCGTCCAGATTTATTCAGAGGACTGAGAGAACCGATCACCGGGATGTTGTTGTTTGGTCCTCCTGGTACTGGTAAGACTATGATTGCCAAGACGGTCGCCCATGAAGCCAAGTCCACTTTCTTCAGTATCAGCGCATCGAGTTTAATGTCCAAATACTTGGGTGAGAGTGAGAAGCTGATTCGTGCTCTGTTTTTCATGGCCAAAAAATTGGCTCCATCAATCATCTTTTTTGATGAGATTGATTCATTGCTGACTGCTAGAAGTGATGGTGAGCATGAAAGTTCAAGAAGGGTCAAGACTGAGTTCTTGATCCAATGGTCTGCTCTATCCTCGGCTACTGCCAAGGAGGACAATGAAAGATCAAGGGTTTTAGTGCTAGCTGCTACAAATCTTCCGTGGGCCATTGACGAGGCAGCCAGAAGAAGATTCACGAGAAGACTTTATATCCCACTTCCAGAGTTTGAAACACGATTAACACAGTTGAAACATCTCATGAAGCACCAGAGACATACTCTCTCAGAGACGGATTTCATCATCATTGCTAATCAGACAGAAGGCTACTCCAATAGTGACATAACCTCTCTGGCTAAAGAGGCAGCCATGGAGCCAATAAGGGAACTGGGTGATAGCTTAATGAGCGTTGTTCACCATAATATTCGTGGTCTAGTTGTTGAAGACTTCCAAAAGGCCATGACAGTGATCAGAAAGAGTGTGGCTAAAGAGACACTTGGAAGGTTTGAAGAATGGGCTGCCAATTTCGGAAGCACAGGTGCTTGAAGAGAACACAGTAATAAACAGTATTTATATGGACCATTCTATGGGTGATTGTAGTAATCCGACAGGGAAAAGGTAATCGATATACTTACAAAACACCATTATCACTACTCCGCCCAGCCTCCCGTATAAATCAACTGTCACGAAAAAGGCATCTTGGCCGAGTGGTTAAGGCGAAAGATTAGAAATCTTTTGGGTTTACCCGCGCAGGTTCGAATCCTGCAGATGTCGTTATTTTTTTTCAATTCTGATTCTCCTCCGCTGCGGCGCCTACCATATAAAAATTTCCTGTAGCTCATAAATTTTTTTAGAGATGAGCTTTGTCTCTCTCTGCGGAGACTGCTTAATTTCCGCCCCAAAACACCACCAACCACACCATGGAACTCGCTATTGCTCCACAGGACCAGGATATCCTCCTCAAGGACAAAAACGTCATCAACGAGTCCGTTCTCGACAAGTACAGGCTTGCGGGCCAGGTCGCGCAGACGACTCTGACCTACATTACTAAGCTCATTAACGACGCCTACCACCTGAACCAGGGCCCAAAGCTCACCACTTCCGAGATCTGCCTGCTCGGAGACTCCTTCATGGCCTCCTCTCTTGAGGACGTGTACAAAAAGGGCTCCAACTCCGTCAACGAAAAGGGCATTGCCCACCCAGTCACCATCGATGTCAACAGCATCCACACGGGCTTCGCTCCAGAGATTGACGACGACATCACCGATTTCAGATTCTTCGAGGCTGGTGACATCCTCACCATCTCCCTCGGCTGCCACGTTGACGGATACACCTCCAACCTGTCGCACACAATGGTGATCTATCCTCCAGGTGAACTGACGGAGGGCGAACTCCGTCCAAGCGGTCCTCTTTTGGGCGGCAAAGCTGACGCGATTGCCGCTGCACACATCGCCAACGAGGCTGTTATCAGCTTGCTTGGTGTTGCCCTGACCCCAGAGAAGCTTCCAGCCATTCTGAAGAACTTCAACGGCGACAGCTCTGCCATCACAGGCTCACTGATCCGCAAGGTGGTTGACGAGATTGCGGAATCATTCAAGTGTGTTGTTGTTCCAGGCTCCAGGGTGCGCCGTATCAGAAGATTCCTCGCTGGCCAGGCCGAGGGTGTTGTTGCTGAGAAGGAGTACAAGGGTGTTGTGTGGACTGAGGCTGACCAGGAGGGTGCTCTTCTCGAGAAGGCTTCCTCCTCGCAGGAGCTCATCAGAGTCAACAAGGACATCAAGAACACTGGTGTTTCGCAGATGTCGGCTATCCCGACCGACGACTTTGTTGTTACCGCAGGCGAGGTGTACATCGTTGACTTGAAGATGGCTCCAATTGGTGAGTTCACCGAGGTTGGTCTCGTGACTATCCAGACCCTGGATGGCTACAGTGGTAAGAACAACGACGCCGAGACCCTGAACATCAAGCCAAGCATATTCGTCAGAGACTTTGCCATGCAGCACACCCTCAAGCTCAGAACCTCCAGACAGACGCTCACCAAGATCGACAAGACCAGATCAGTGTACCCGTTCAAGCTCGCTCACCTGTCTGACAAGTTCCCAATTGACCTGAAACAGCTCCACAACATCGGTCCTGAGACTCTCACTGACGACCTCAGTGCCATCAAGAAAGACATCAAGGCTGCCAGATTGGGCCTCAGCGAGATCACAAATAACCACTTGGCTGTCGCTAGATCTGTCCAGTCCGTCAGATTCCTCCCATTCCACTACATCCTCAACACAACGAACAAAACCGGAGCTCACGGCTACGATGCTGAGAACCCAACTCTGCCAGGTCTTGAGCTTCCATTGCCACGTCTTGGCCTGTCCTCCTTGAAGCTCAAATCTCTCTTGAAGAAGAACTCTGTCCCAATTCCAGTCGCCCGTGAGCAGTCTACTGTTGTTCTCGTCCAGCCAGGTATTGCTGCTGGTGGCAGACCAGAAGTGTTGAGATTGACTGGTGGCTCTAAGACTTGTAAGCCAAGCTGGGTCCATTCCAACTACCAATTGAACACGGCCCGTGATGCTGTCCAGGGTGCTATCCAGCTGATCCAGCTCGGCCAGGACAAGAGATTCGGTATCAGCATCCGTGAGACACAGCCACTAAAGCTGTCTACCGTTCTGGAGGGTACCAAGGTTGAGAAGATGAACTTGGATTAATGATCTTTCTGTTTTTGCATGATGTTTTTTCTTTCATAGAGCATATTCTGTACACTACAATACACTTAGACACGTGTGTCATCGCTTAAACATGCTGTAGATCAACTCACTTGATTAAGGTAAATGAGAGATCAATTTTAGCACATATAATAGCACTGGATTCGAAATGAAGTCATAATTGGATAACTGCATCGAATCTGTTTGTGGTTGATACCACACAAAAAATCATAATCGCATAATTGCATCAGAGGGAGTTGGTATAATTCAAATGAGATCATAATTGGATAGCTAGCCGCATTACTTTTAATCCCCTCTGTAGCAATCCGAGTAGAAGCTACGTCTTGGAAAACACTGTGAGTCTATCAGTCACCGTAATCCCAAGAACATATCGAAGGTTCTATAGTGTAGTGGTCATCACCTTCGGTTCTGATCCGAATAACCCCGGTTCGAATCCGGGTAGGACCTTTTTTTTTGCAACTCAAAGAAACTGCACATTTACTGTGGAAGCTTTTTTTTTCAATATAAGAGAACATACTTGGAATTGAATTGGATGTTGTTTATATGCGGAATCGAGAGATTGAAATATCTAGACAGCCTTTACCGCCAAATCAAAAGATCATCTAGAGGTCCCGAAAAGGAAACTCCGCGTAATCAGGCTCTAATTCTTCAATGTTTTTTTTCCACTTTGGTAGTGTCAATTTGTTCACATTGATTCAAAGAAAAAGACGAAATCTGTGGAACTCCTTTGATTTCGTGTTTATATCTGGGAATAACTAGGCCAATCAGTGTAGACTTCCCAAATGGGAAACAACTCTTAATTACCCTCTACCAATACCGCGCCCAACCCTCCAAAGCACTGAGGATCACCAAACAAAGCCTAGAGACAACAACCTCCGAAAACCTCAAAACACAACGCCATGGTTTTGTTCTCGTGTGTCACGTGTTCACAGTCCCTCGAGGACCAGGAGATGCTTCATCACCTCTCCTCCACTCGTCACCGGTCCGTCACCCATGCTGGTACTGGTGAGACTCTGGAGTGCGAGAAGTGCCATGATCCCAACGTCCACACGCTCGTGATTGTGCGTTTTGGAGGCCAAGACATGGCTATGTTGTGCCAGATGTGCTTCAGCAAGGAGGAGGAGAAGCCTGGAACCCAGTACACGCTCCAGAACGGCTCTCTGCTGCGAAACGTCAACAACTACTTCAAGGTGCGAGACCTCAGCTGCTCTGTTTGCGGTAATGATGCCCATCTCAGCGTTGATAAGAACGACTCGAAGTACGTTGTGTGCTACAAGTGCATCAAGGAAAAAGACCTGGCTGCGAAGAGAACGCTCGTGAGCGAGAACGACGAGAAATTCCTGTACGTTCTGCTAGGGCTGAAAGAGCCCGTCAAGACGGACACCAGCAAGAAGTCCACGAGAAAGAGACAAGTTGGCCGTGGCCGGAAGGGCCTCAGAGGCAAGAAGTTTGCCAAGCTGGCGAAGCCCGTCAAAATCAACGTCCCCAGCGAAAACAGGGAGACCTTACGATCTTTCCAGGCGATGTCCAAGCGTGATGTTGCGAGGATCAGACCAGAAGACGAGAAGGGTCTTGCCCCGTCCAATCAGACTCCATCTCCTGCTCCAAAAGCACATCCACGACCATCTTCCAAGTCTTTGAAAGCTCCAGAGAAGAAAGCCAAGCTGGAGAAGAAGCCCAAAAAGTCAGGCTTTTCCTCAGCAAATGGCTCCAACCGAGACGGCTCGCCAGCCACAATCAAGAAGGTGACAAAGAAGCTGGAGACTCTGGAGATTTCGCAGAAGAAGCCAAAGCCTGAAGCGAAGGGTAAGCCGGGCCCTAAGTCTTCAAGTGAGAAGATAATGGATGGGAAAGCTTTGGACAACGGGAAAGCGAATGGTTCCAAGAAAGTGGATGATTCTGAGAAATTGAATGACTCTAAGAAAGTGAATGGTTCCAAGGCTCCTACGAATGATTCCAAGAAAGCTTCTAAGGTGAATGACAAGAAGTTGGACAAAAAGCTCGATAAGAAGCTGGACAAGAAGACTGATAAGAAGGCTGATAAGAAGCCCGACAAAAAGACCGACAAAAAGCCTGGGAAGCCCAACAATAAGTCTGAAAAGGGGCCAAAGGGCAAAACCTCAAATGTGTCTGCCCAATCACCACCTGCTAAGAAAGAGAAGCCAATGCTCAAGGTGCCAGATGTTCTGCCAGAGGATGACCACGAGGAGCTCGACCACATCCCGAAGTACCTTTCCAACCAGCCAAAGCTCACTTACAACACCTTGAACGAGTACTTCAAGGAGATGTGTTTCCATCTCTACTTAGAACAGTATCTTGAGACTCGGCCAATCACGAACTTCAGCACGGAGTTCCACGCTGAGAACAAATCTCTCTTCAAGCTGACGATCCCGTATACCGAGGAGATTGAGAACTTGGTTTCACCAAAGATGAGACAGCTCGGTAAGCTGCCGTTCACTATCAACCAGACCATCTTTGTTGCCAGATCCAATGACAAGGACAATATCTGGGACTGTTTCGTCAAGGACCTGAACGTTGTTACGAGGGGCCCTAAGAAGATTGAGCTGCTGCTGGAGCTGTACAAGTGGAACAACGCTGAGAACTTCCCAGTCGGCTCCACTAGCTTATCCATCATTCCAGGCTCACCAACTATGTCCAGAATTCTGTTTGCCATGGCGAGAATTGAGAACCCGAAGTTCATCAAGATGCTACTGGGCAAGGAGCCAATCAAGCAGTTGAACTTCAAGAACTCGCTGAACTTCACCAGACCAACGCTCAATGAGTCCCAGAAGTCTGCGATTCAGCATGTTCTTAACAATGCCATCACTGTGCTCCAGGGTCCCCCGGGAACAGGTAAAACATCAACTATCTACGAGATTATCCTACAGCTTCTACGCAACCTGCGTACCTATCCAATTCTTGTTGTTGCTCAGTCCAACATTGCCATCGACAACATCGCTGAGAAGCTCAAGAACGACAAGGATCTCACGATCTTGCGTATTGTATCCACCGAGAAGGAGCGTGAGTACAACGAGAAGCATCACCTTGCTGACATATGTCTCCATCACCAGGTTG
Organism: Petasospora mississippiensis; assembly: GCA_030581715.1. NCBI lineage: Eukaryota > Fungi > Ascomycota > Saccharomycetes > Phaffomycetales > Wickerhamomycetaceae > Petasospora > Petasospora mississippiensis. The sequence goes on along the minus strand of JAKTVV010000024.1, from coordinate 58,763 downwards.
AAGCACGTCTTCCACAACGTTTTAAAGATACACGTCTGGATTTGAAATACAACAGGGCACCTGTTGGTAAGACTGCCTACAAGAAGATGCTTACTGTATCCAACACCATCACTGAGAAGCTCATTGCCCAGGCTCAAGTCATCTTCACCACCACTGTTGTTGCCGGAGGCTACCAACTCAAAGGTATCAAAAAGCTTCCAGTGGTCATCATGGATGAGTCAACACAGTCGTCTGAGGCATCCACATTGATTCCTTTGAGTATGCCAGGTGTTGACCGTTTCATCTTTGTTGGTGATGACAAACAGCTGAGTTCATTCTCTGAGGTTCCATACTTGGAGCAGAGTATGTTTGAGCGAGTCTTAAAAAACGGTACTTATCAGAACCCTCATCTGTTGAATGTTCAGTACCGTATGCACCCAAAGATCTCTGAATTCCCTATCAAAGAGTTCTACAACGGCATGTTGACCGATGGTGTCACTGCTGAACAGAGAAGCTGGCCGGGTGTTGAGCCTTTGACATTTGTTGATTGTGAAGGCAAGTATCCCGAAGAGAAGGTCTCTAATTGGCAAAGAAACAGGGGAAGTGGATACACGTATACCAACCAGGGTGAGGCCGGAACGGTTCTGAAAGCTATCAAGCAGCTGGTGTTCGTCAAGAACGTTGACAGAAGCGAGATTGCCATCATCACTCCGTACTCTGCCCAGAGGGACTTTATTGCCTCTGTGATCCAAAAGGATGAGCTAATCAATCCGAACAACGAGGCTATTGAGGAGGAAGTTGACGAGGACTCCTTGACGAATAAGAAGCCTACAACTATCAAGACCGTTGTGGGGATCATGGTGTCGTCGATTGATGCCTTCCAAGGCCGTGAAAAGGACTTTATCCTCTTCTCCTGTGTCAGATCCAACAAGGAGAACAATATCGGTTTCGTAAGAGATCGCAGAAGACTGAACGTTGCATTGACAAGAGCAAGACGTGGTCTTGTTCTTGTAGGTAACAGAGAATGTATGCGCAGAGGTGATTCGCTATGGGGGAAGCTCATTGGCCACTTGGAGGAGAACAAGTGTGTCAAGAGTGAGGATGAGTACATCAGTGGGTGACTAATTATAGATATATAGACTAGACTGATAGAAAGGGATTCAATCTCGGCCTTGTGCTACAGCTGGTAGTTTTCGTCTTGATTGTGTTCTGATATCTATGAATATAAACGTTCCATCAGGTTTCATAAGCAGAACTTCAGGTTAGCGTGTCGTGTGGGAAAAGACGGTCCTCAAGGCATTTAGTACACCTTGTTGGCAAAGTCGTTCTTCTCGAAGTCCCAAGTGTCATCGGAAATACGGCCTCTCAAGGTTGGAACCTCAGAGCCTGGAACGTAAACATCCTCGAACAAAATAGACATCTTGGCCTCTGGAGCTGGAGAGGCATCGGCAAGCTCAACCTGCTCGTCAACGTAAGCACGTGCAGCCTTGTCGTAGGCCTTGATCTCCTCCTCCGTGGCGATGTTGAGTTCGATGAGGTGGTGCTTCAAGCCGGCAATAGGGTCGTTTCTGGATCTCATGTGCTGGATCTCCTCACGGGTTCTGTAGGTGGTACCTGGGTCCGACATGGAGTGGCCTCCGTATCTGTACGTCTCGTACTCCAACACCAGTGGACCGTTACCGGAGATGGCCCAGTCCTTGGCGAACTTGGAGGCCTGGTAACAGGCGAGAACGTCCATACCGTTGACCTTCAAACCTGGAATGTACTGACCTCTCTTGTAGTACTCTGTAAGTGCAGACGATCTGGAGGCAGACGTTCCCATACCGTACTTGTTGTTCTCACACGAGAAGATACATGGAAGGTTCCAGAGCTTGGCCATGTTGTACGACTCAAACACCTGGCCCTGGTTGGCGGCACCGTCACCGTAGAGGGTGAAGGTGGCATTGTCCTCGTTTCTGTACTTGTGGGCAAAGGCAAGACCAGCACCAAGAGGAACCTGGGCGCCGACAATACCGTTACCGCCGTAGAATCCTGTTGTGTACATGTGCATGGAACCTCCCTTACCGAAGGAAACACCACAACGACGGCCCATCAGCTCACCCAAAACGTCCTTCACAGGCGAACCACGCATGTAGGTGAAGCCGTGACATCTGTAGGAGGTGATGACGGTGTCCTTCTTGGTGATGGCGTTCTCAATGCCGACGGCGATGGCCTCCTGGCCAACAGAGAGGTGGCAGAAACCTCTGATCTTCTTGGCCTTGTAGAGCGCATCGGCAGCCATTTCCATTCTTCTGATCACGATCATGTCCTTGTACATCTGCAGCAAAGAGCCCTTTGTGGTGGTGAAGGACAGTTCTGGAACCTCAAGCTCGTAGCCCTCGAAGGAGGACTCTGGGAGCTCGATGGTGACGAGCTCGTCCTCACCAGAGGCGGCCTCGGTGGCCATTGTTCTGAGCGCCAGGGCCCGGCGAGAGGCCGTGAGCGAGCCGGTGCGTACAGCGGTCTTAAGCATTGTTTTGGTGATGCTTTGTGGTGCTTTGGGCGGTTTTGGCTGTTGTGCTGGGTTGTTGTTAAAGGCGAAGTTGGCCCTCTTTTGGCCCGATCGCACCATCTCGGGACCATCACACGGTGCGCCAAATTTCGCGGGGGGAATCCATGGGGGCGCGTTTAGAGCCATATTTGGGTGGGGGCCGGGTGGGACACCGGATTTTGGATGTTTTGAGGTGGTAAGTATGATAAGATGGCCTTGGTGTGGAAAACTGTGTTTTTTTTGGCGTTTTATCATGCAACAAAGGGCCCGTTAAAGGTGGTTTTGCGGTCCTGGAGGTCCCTTAATTCCGGCTGTCGGAATTCCCGGAGCGGAATGGTTAGTAGCCCTGATTGCATCCACATTCGGCATGGTTTGCAGCCCTGTTATAATGGTAAGGGCACACCCGCGAACCCGTTCTACAAGCCAGACTAGCACCTACTAGTTACAAATATCATTCAATTTATATCCGTGCGTGTGGTAAACCGTTGAACACCACTGGTAAGCATATCAAAGTTTTCAGCTTGTTCATCAAATAGGCGTTCATAAGCTTCTCTTGTAGAATGCTGTACTTCTTTTTCCTCGTAGCCAATGTAGAGCGGAGGATGTACCCCATGTTGTAACTGCTGGGCTGTAGGGGTTTTCAGGGCATTAGTGTGCTTATACACTCCTCAATAACGGATGTGCAGATTCCTTCAATGATCGCGTACAGAGATGGAGACGAAGTGACCATAATGGAGCCATACTAGTCTCTGTGAATTACCTATTTGGATTATGCCAGTGATATATGAGTCTCCGGTGGACCATCCAGAGAGGGCAATTGAGCCTTTGATCTTGGATCGTTAGGCCTTAACAAACGAGTCGGCGCCTTCATCACACCGGAGAACTTGTTACAAGGTGTCAGTCTTGTGTCCATTTCATAGAGTTGTCTGATGGGTTATCACCATAGCACTGGAGGCCCGAAAGAGAGCGGGTGGGACATGAATTCGTCAATGTGTTTTCTCCCTGGATTATATTCAACAAATTAAGAACCAAAAACGATCGAGCAAACAAATAAGTAAATAAGGAAATAAGTAAATAAAAATTAAGTAAATAATAAATAAATAAAAAACAAAAATCACCTTCTTAATATAAACAAACACACCACCGTTGATCCTTGGATCAACACTTTCGCGCTTTCCAAATTTTGGGAGGAGTTCACAACACGACAACACGACAACAACTTCACCGCCCCGTACGCAGACACAGCCACGAAACACCGCCAAATGCAGCTGTCGTACAATTCCAAGTTCAAGCCACAGAAGAACGTGTTTCTCACGAGGCTCCAGCGGAATGCCCGTAAGCTGTCGGTCATCGCCGTCGTCGCCGTCGTGGCTCTGCTTCTGATCTTGCAATCCCCGGTTGGGGGCTCGCCCTCGTCGAAAACCAATGCCAAGGGCTACACCAAGTTCCACGGCTGGCACAAGTCCGACATTGAGACGAAGAGCCCACTGATCTTCCCTGCTGTGGAGCACGCTCCTTTCCTCAGAGAATTGACCGTTGACGGCCTCTTCAACTCCCAGACGGACGCTCAGGGGAAGAAGAGATACCTGCTTTCCGACGCGTTCGACGACGAGGACGCCAAGCTGAACTCCAAGCTCGAGTCTGACGACAACACGTCGCAGATGCTCAAGGTGAAGAAGTCGTTCCTGGACCACGGCAAGCAGAAGTTTGTCGGGCCGAGATCCCCTGAGGTTGTTGTCGTCACCGGTATCGACTTTGAGAAGTACGAGCTCTCCCACCTCACCAAGATCGTCCAGAACCGTGTCAACTACGCGCAGAAGAAGAAGTACGGTGTCTATGTCCGCTGGGTTCAGGAGTTTTTGCCGCTGATCTCCGAAACACAGTCCGATAAGGACTGGGCAAAGGTGTTCCTGCTCCGTGCTGCTATGTACGCGTTCCCGAAGACGAAGTACTTCTGGTACTTGGACCAGGACGGCATGATCATGAAGTATGACATCGACCTGATCAAATACCTGCTTGACCCTAAGGTGCTGGACCCAATCATGCTCAGAGACCAGCCAGTGGTGCCACCAAATGGTGTCGTCCACACCTATAAGAACTCTGACGCCTCAAACGTTGAGCTTATCATCACCCAAGTTGGCTCCGATATCAACTTGAACTCTTTCGTCCTCAAGAACGAGTTCATCGCAAAGACACTGCTTGAGTTCTGGAGCGACAAGCTGTTCAGAACTTACCACAACTTCCCAAGAAACACAGAGTCTGCATTGACCCATATTCTCCAATGGCATCCAATCTATCTGGCCAGAACTGCTATCGTTCCACCGAGAACAATTGCCAGTTTGCACTCGGCCATGGAGCTTCCAGAAGGTGACGATATCCATTATTCCAAGGGCGACTTTGTTGTCAGTTTAAGAGACTGCGCTCAGAGAAAGAGCTGTGAGAAGGAGATTGACACCTACTGGAACATTGTTGAAGGTGACGGTAAGTGAATTACATGTGTACGGTTGATAGACGTTGTATTGTTGCGATGGTTGTAGTTGTAGTGCTGCAGCTGATAGGACTTTCATTGTATTGCTAAGAGCTAGTGTACTACGGTTATGTGTATTTGACAGACGTTCATTTCATTCCCAAGAGCTTCATTGTAGTGTGATGTGCACTTAGTCCACGTGTATAGTTCGTTGTATCTCCAATAGCTTCATTGTAATTGTAATGTGTCTTTCACCATAGTGCACACTATGCATCATAAACATTAACGTCATCACTAGCTCGCTCTTCAGCCCTCGCATTCATTCGTACACGCAAAAGCTCAGACTGAGCCTGTTGAGCCTCTCTCATTCTGTGCACCAGAGCCCTTTGGGCAGCCAGTCGAGGATCGGTTGTACGAGGAGAGTTTGAGTCTGGAAAATCCTCTTGGGCCCCATCATTGTCACCGCTAGCCCTCATGAGAATACGCACAACTGTGCCAGTTACGTCATCCTCATCTGAGTCGTTGGGACTGGGACCTCCAATGGCAATAGCATGTCTATGAGGATGATTCCTGGCTGAGACCCTTGGACTCATCCCTCTCATGTTGCTGTAATGCTGTGTGGACGGACGGTTGTGTTGCTCAGCCAATATGCGGTCGAAGTTCAGTCCCCCATGGTGGATCCCGTTATGGTGACGAGGTCCCGTTTCTGGGTTTCCTAGGTTCGGCGAGTTTTGTGTGGCATCTCCTGTGGCTGCAGAGGGGAAAAGAGTTGATCTGAATATGCTGGGCACAGCAGCAGCCGTGTTTGTGCGGATGCGTGGGGGCTCGATGTAACGGTCAATCTCGGCCGTTTGAGATGAGCTGGCCGAGGGTGATTCGTTGTTGAGCGGGCTCTGAATACCAGACTCCTCTGAAGGCCTGGCCCTACTCCAGGACCGGTTACTCTCCAACGAGGTTCTCAACGACCGCAGTCTGTCCTCCCACCGTCTGATGTCCTGTTGTCCCTCTTGGAGCGCAATGGAGAAACTGTTAGCAGCTGCGGTGCGACGGGGCGAGATCCCGTTGTTTCCATGAGGTGGTGGAGTTGGGATCTGGCTTGACGTTCCTCGCCAAAGCCGACTCAGCAACGGATACGCTTCACCGTGCGGTTGCCGTAGTTCTCTCATTGCATTACGTCTCTGAAGACGTCTTGTAGGGTGTACAGGCTCATCCTCATCTTCGTCGTCCTCGTATCTTACTCGCTTCTTGTGGTTGCTGCGGCTCAGTATGGCCTCGTAGAGGATACCCATCTGATCAGGATGTGTGGATAGATGTGTGTGGCAAGTGTGAGCTTTTGGATGGGGTGATTTGGATGTTTGTGTGGAGAAATCAGCTCTCCTGGCGCAATCTGTGAACCTGAGAAAAGAGCTCTTTCGAGGTGATGAAAAGCAGTTTTAGCAGAGCGCTTAGTTGATAAGCGAGGTGGACCTTGTAGTGGGCTTGTGAGAGCGACTTTGCCGTTGTGGTGGTACCTTGGCGAGTTTGTATATACTGCTGCCTACTGAGGCTTTTGTGCAAATGCGAAGCCCTCATGTTATTCCCAAAACAGAAAGGTTATGCGGCCCCGGTATCTGTGGCTCCTACCGGTTTTCGCGAAACCCCCGGCTATAAAAGAAAAACTTTTCAGCGCAGGGCTTTTCCTCAGTGCTCCAGGCGCCTTCCCTTTCTCCTTTCTCTGATACGAACGCGTTCTATTCACTGCATCGTCAGACAGGCTCCGGCCGTAACCATTGATGAATGGAGGGGAAAAGAACGCCAGAGAAAATGTCATTTCGTTAGCGAACCTCATACTGAGCTATGTCATAATAACTAAGCATATCTTGGTAACTGCGCCGCCGATACATCTCGAGCTCCAGTTTTCGCGGACTGGAGCTCAACCCAATACACATTCATAGCCCCATGTTCTGTACCGAGTAGACTTATAATAATCGATACTAATCGGTACTGTTGATTACTCGAGCCTCTCTGTGACTAAGCGGTCTGTTTCGCGAATATAGCCAAATCGGGCTCGGCGCGACAAAATGTGGGGTTGAGAGCTTCTTTGTTTCTCGAGAAAGGTGAAATTTTGTAGGCTCCGAGCCAATAATCCGGTGATATTGCTTGAAAATGTGATAAAATCTCGAATTGTCCCTGATTATATATCGTGGGGTGTCTCTGTGTTTCCATCTCGCTTTCCGGTGAAGATCGGGGCTTCTTCCGTGAGCAGATCGCATGTGTGAATCATGGGATAAGCGATAAGCCAATGTGTCAATCAGAAACGGTATTGGGCCCTAGAACTTCCTGTCTTCAATCTCCCTCATTCTCTGTATTTTCTCGTTCTACGGTTAAAAACCGTCTCCTCCTCCATTGTTTTGTTGATATCTCCCAAAGAAAAACAAAGCGAAAGCGGCGGCAAGCTCCACCACTAAACCACACCATCGTCACGTGAGAATAACCCACCCGCCACGCCGAAATCGTATGGAAATGGGGCCTTTCAGTGTACTCTCGCTACTCTCAGCCTCAGAGTCGTCCTTCCAAGAAGAGCCGCCCGCTGTCTTTTTCTGTCCAACGTGTGAAGCCTCCCTTGACCTTACCGCCATGCACAAACACCTCACAACCGCTAGACACAAGACCGTTTTCCACAAGCTGACAGAAAATCTCCTCCATTGTGAGAGCTGTAACGACAACAACATCCAGCTTCTCCGCATCGTCCGTTCTAAGCGCCTTATGCTTCTCTGTCAGGCCTGTTCAAAGAAAGGGACATCACGACAGGGCGCTATAGAGCACACGTTGCAAAACGGCAGTCTCTTGAAGCATGTCGAGGACTACTTGAAGATCAGTGGTTTGTGCTGCGTTATCTGCTCCAAAAAGACGAAGCTTGGTGTGGATTCAGATGACAATGCCTACGTTGTTTGCCGCCAATGCGTCGTTTCCAACAGGGAGGTCCACAAAGACAGGAGGCTCATCTGGGAGCGGGATTTGAGATTCTTGTCTGTGTTGCTTGGTGATAAGCATTCTTTAAGGAACCGCTTATCTAGAGACTGTCGGCCTTCAGGGAGCGCTGCGTCAACATCCGGAGGTGAAAACGGTGATGACTCTACTAGGCATTCTGAAGGGTTCATCATCCCAAAGTACAACGAGAAACAGAAAAAGAAGCAACAGAAGAGACAACTGAAACTTGGTAACCTCAATAGAAATGGTGAGAGGCCGCCTCATCCGAAGACCCGAATCCAGCTCCATAACAAGGCCTACAAGTCACAAACATTGACTCAAACCTCTATCAAACAGAAGCCCCAGTCTGAAAAGATAAATGCTTGTGAGTCACTGACTCCGTCATTGGAACAGAAACCTTTGCTAAAACCCATCCCGGATAATGCTATTCCACCCCCACTCCTCACAGGATGGAATAGCACTACTTCCTCAGTTACCTCCGTTATCACGCCTTCTTTGATAGTTTCGGATCTGGCAAGCTCTCGTCCTCCATCAGCTTCTTCCTCTTCTTCAATAATATCAGTAAAGCTTGCAGGAAAGCCAATGCTCTTCAAACGTCCCATGTGTGCTGATTCAACGCATTCTACAGTCAATACTCCAACCCGTATATGTTTACCGCCACGCCCATCAAGACATCCATCCCTCAAGTCTTACTACCATGCAATCTGTTATCGTTTATGTATGCTTCTTGCAAAGAAAAAACAAGTGGTCCAAATACCATCCAGGCTTTACTATGACAGATCTGGTTGCTACTTTCAGTTTAATGTTAGATATACCCACACTCTCGCTAACCACATCTCTGAGAAGGATCGTCTTCGTGGTGTCCTACCGTTCATGCGTGAACAAGCAGTCTTCATTACACATCCAACTAATAGATCGTTAATTGTTGAGTGTATCGTCAATGACGTTCGAAGGGTTAATGATGGACAGGGTGATGTGCTTTTTGTCATAATAGGTGTTTGTCCTTGGGCCAATGCTAGACCTTGGATGTATCCTGGTCCACGGGTTTTGAATTTAATTTTGGCTACTCCAGATATTAGTAAAGTAGTTGTTGCCATGGAGAGTTTGGCTGATATCAAACTCACTAATCTACTCCTTGGAAGAAAAATCGATCATTGGAAGGGGATGATGAATGTTGAGTTTAAAAAGGAAATGAATAACGAACAGCAGGATGCCATTATACATGCATTGACTAATGAGGTGACATTGATATGTGGACCACCTGGAACCGGCAAGACTACCATGATAGCTGAGATGTGTGTTCAGTTGCTAAGATCAGAGTGTGCTTTGGGTGGTCCTATCATTATCACCTCTCAAAACCCTAATGCGCTTGATGATGCTTGCATCGAGTTGATAGATGCGGGAATCAGAATTTTGAGGATTGTGCCTGTTGATGATGAGCTGTTCTATGGTGAATCACATCGATTGAAGAACGTTTGTTTGCATTGGAAAATCTATGAAAGATTATCATCCAAAGCCAAGACTATCTATATGAACATTTTGCTAAATCTAAAATCGGTTCATAAGTTGGATTACGATCTTCTCCAAAGCGAGTCTGAGACGTTGAGATGTCATTTGCTTAAAAGGGTTGATGTCATTTGTGTTGATTGCATCACATGTGGCTCAGACCAGCTCAAGGACGTGGGCGAATTCCCTGTGGTGATTTTGGATGAAGCTACTCAAGCTTGTGAAGCAGTATCTTTGATTCCACTTGCTCTTCCAGGTTTGACGAAGGTTATTTTAATTGGTGATGAGAAACAGCTAGGTGTTCAATGCTGTGACGATGATTTGTTGGAAAGTTCCTTGTTTTCGAGAGCATTGAGGAGCGGAGCATACTCTGGTCCAATTAGATTGACTAAACAGTATAGAATGCACCCAGTTATTTCGGAATTCCCATCCACGGAATTTTATGACTGTCAGTTGTCTGATGGTGTTTCACCAGAAGAAAGACTGTACCCGGGAGTATCACCTTTGGTATTCATCAATACCAGTTATAGAGAGACCTCAATCGGGGGAAGTGTGAAAGTGACATATTACAACGATGAAGAGGCACGTTTGGTTGTCAGGCTTATTAAAAAGCTAGTAATTTGTAAAAAGATCAAAAGGGATGACATTGCTATCATTACACCATTTGAGACTCAAAGGGATGCGATTGCCAGATTTATCTCTCAAGATATTCTTCTCAACTCTCGAAAGCAAAGAATTGAAGACAGTGATACAGAAAGTATCTTTCGACCACCAGGTGTAAAGACTGTCAATGGCATCACCATTGCAACTATTGATGGTTTCCAAAGCTATGATAGGGATTTCGTAATTCTTTCTTGTGTGAGATCTGGTAGCATGATTCAAAATCCTGGAATCTTGAAAGATGAAGGTCGGATGAATGTTGCATTGACAAGTGCTAGAAAAGGGTTGATCATCACCGGTAATAAGGACTGTTTACTGAAGAGTTCATTCCTTTGGGTGAAATTGATGGATTATTTAGAGAGGATGGGTTGCATTGTTGATGAAAAGGAGTATTTCACGGAGTATGCAGTCGATTGGAAGTGATTTTGCTACTTCTGCGGAGGTAATAAGTATCTAGTTTGCTAATATAAGCAGAAAATCAGATTTAGAGATTATAATTGAGAACCATTCGATGGATAAGAGGTCCACAGCCTAGGCACTCGAGGCGAGAAAACCCGAACACCACTTAAATATTGTTTCGCTTATATTTAGCAAAGTATTCATGTTAAAGTTGTATTTTTTCTATGAATATGATTTAATGAGTATATATATTCCACTTATGGGCTTAGATATTGTTTTGATGTGATATTAGTAATATTTATAATTTTAGACTTGTACGTACTCACCATCAACAAATGATCTTCTTAAATTCGTGATACTGACTCCAGACTCTGATCTATAAGTATCAATTAAACGTAACTTATAATAATTATATATTATTATATTATTAATATTAATTATAATTCAATATTTATTAATAACTGATATTATTCCGGGATCAGGGGAAACAAATACAAGGTGAAATATATGAATGCAGGTGACCCGTCACGTGACTGTTTCTTATATCATCAATGGGGTGGATCTCGCTTATGAGTTATTCAGGTAGTTAATATCAGGCTATGCTAGAATCCTATATTCTGTACAATCCGTCGTATGGGAGAGTGGTTCGTTTTGTGGTTCCACTCACGGCACTATGATGCTGGATAGTAAGGGAAACTACAAATGCCTTATGAGACAGAGATCTATTAAGTGAATATTGAGAATAGCACCTTCAATGCTTAGAGACAGGAACCTCACCAGTGAGTCTAGCCACAGCCTGTTTAGCCATATCACCGAAACCGACCATGAAGATTGTTTGCCAAACACCAAGACCGATTCTTGGAGCAACACCTCTATAAAGACCCTTGAGACCGTTGTTAGAGTAGATATATTTAGCTGCACCAACGACACTAAGGTTCTTAGGTCTGTTTGGATCGTTTGTCTTGGACTGCATCTCGACTCTGATGACTTCGATAGGCTGGTTCCAAGCGGACAGACCACCACCAATGGCAGAGGCTGCAATTTTCTCAACGGCACTGAGACTGTCGTCTTTACCCTTACCGGTCAAGTTCTTGATAGCGTCCTCGGCCAATCTCGAGAGACCGAATCTGGAACCCCAATTGGTCATCTGTCTGATCGCCACAGCGTTCACACCCTTGTTGATACCTCTGATACCCTCTCTCTTGTAGATCTCTTTGAACACCTGGAAAGTGCTCTGTGGCACAGCACCTTCAGCAAGCGTCTGCTTGGCTCTGGTGATCTCAACGGTCTTCATACAAGTGCAGAAACCCATTGTTAGGTAAGCCTGAGCAACACCTCCGATGACACCACCACCGATACCGGCACCAAAGTTGTTGGCACCGAGCTTTCTGAACTGGTACTCAGCCTCAGCAGACACGAAGAGCAGCACAGCACCTTTGGTGGAAGCCTCGATCCAGGCCCACGGAATCAAACCCTGGTAGAAGCCCATGACTCCACCACGTGACCACACGAGTTTGGCACTTTCCAGCAGCGTCAGCGATCTGTTAGCCGCCATAGTGGTCTTGATGACCTCAAGAGGCTGGCCCAAAGTGGTAACCTCCGCAAGATTGAGACCCGCACCGAGGAGGATGTTCGAGAAGGAGATTGGCTTCTTCTTAAGCTCTTGATTGGACATTGTTTGGTGTGTTCCCCTGAGACTCGAAGAGGTTAAGAGTAAGAAATCGAAAAAGTGCTGCACTTTTTCCATAGGAGGAACCCGGAAGAAGGCGCGAGTCTCCCCCACTGGCGCATCCCGGCTTTCTCCATTGTCCTCCACATCAGCGTACGGTTCCGTGTTCGGAGACGAGATAGTGTCGGATTATCTCCATAGATTCAATTGTTTTTAATGCACTGGGAACCCGAGTTTGCCCTTTGTATCGGTGTTTTCCTGGTCGTAGGATAAGGCTGAGACTCCGGGCCGCACCGGAGGAGATAAGACGTGGACCCTTGAAATTATGTAGGGGAATCTGTGTTCACTTATTCAGATTTTGTGCCAATTGGTGAGATGAATGGGATCGTTTTCAGGGGTAGACTTGATTCATTATTGGCTTCATTAGTCTCTAGCAGGACATAGATAGGGCCGGTCTCGGCCCGGGACCGGCAGGTTCTTGAGACGGGTCCATAAACGGAGTATTTCCCGATTTGGAACTATTTCATTGTTTTTTCCCTTTTTACGCTCGAGTGGCGCGTCTCATCTCTTACTCTTTTCTCGTATTTCCTCCTTTTTCTCCCTCTTTGCTTGCTTGAAAGACAGTTGTTGAAGTCGATCTGGTAGGTGGTTCATTGGATGCTCGATGGCCAGTTTTGGAGAAATATAGAGAAGATATAGCGAGAAGAAACAGGGTTCTTTATTGGTATGATCAAAGCCATGTACTTGAGACCAAGATCATTACTGCGACATAGACAGCTTATACCTGTAAGACACATCAGCACAACTAATCCACAGCGTGATATCGACTTCTCCCTAACTGAAGATGAGATCTCCGAGGTTATCAAGTCACCATTCCTAACCAAACTTACCCCACCAAACCCCAGATCAAAGCTCCCCGAACATGTTAGATCCGCATCAAACTATATTCCCATGGAGAAAGGGTATTTGTCTACACACAGATACCCAGATTCGCCTTCTCCCTTTGAGATGTACACCTCGAATGACCAGAGAGGATTGTCCAATTTCCCACGACTATCAGTGACACGGCTACTCACCCAATCGTGGTGTGAGCTGAGGAGCTACTACGAGCTGTACTCACAGATGCTGATACCAGAGACAGAAGCTATGAAGCGTGGTAAGGAGACCCACTTGGAGCTGGAGATCATGACACATCCTGTGGTTGATATGACTGAGATTGAGAGCTCGCTGCCTGGTCTGAAGACTATAACACCGACATCCAGCGACAAGTTTGCAGAGTTGATGAAGGATGATTGTATCAGGTTGGCTGAGCTGCTAACTGGTGGAGTTGCTAGAGAGATCTATGTCCATGGGTACATCAACGAAGACGGTTGGGTGTCCCGAGACGTGAGGAAGAGCGATACGGTTGTTACAGGTATCGTTGATTGCTTGATCTTGAAGTGCAAAGACAGGTCGAGGCCGCTAGAATCTCGTCTAACTGGTGTTAAGGACATAGATGAGTTCATTGGTGCTGCCAGTGAAATAGTGCGTGAAGTTGGTGACTTGTACGTTCTGGATGTGTGCGATGTCAAGACCAGGAAATGGAGAAAGATCCCCACGCAGGACTCTGTTGTTGATGGCTCAAAGAAACAGGTCATGGCGTATGATAATATGCTACAATGCCTGGGACAACAGGGAATTCCGTTTTGGGAAGAGTACTGCCGGAGGAAGGGTATTGACCTTGATGAGCCCGTTACGCCAGAGATTGCACTAAGTTGGATAATGGTGGATGACATCTTCCTTGAAGACTTCAGAAGACTACGAGACGGTGACGCAAACTCGACTTATGACCTCTCACATATAAAGATTGAAGACCCAGAGATGACCAAGAAGTATGGCTCGTTTTTGACACAATGGAGCAAACCACTCACTCCTAGACACTTCGTCAACAGGGTCTCTGAGCTCTTCAAGTTGATATCTCATTTCCAAAGGGGAGACCTCCGTATCCAGTACTACTGCGGACAAGAGCTCTTCAAAGAGTTGAAGTTCCAGCCAGATCCACGAACAATTGACACTGTAGCTAAAGACGCATTGTCATTCTGGATGGGCAAACGTCCGCCTAAGCTGATGGAGAAGACTTATACCAATCTACGCAGTAAGTGTAACTACTGTGAGTTCGCAAACTTCTGTACCTGGAAGAGGGATACCGAGGAGAGGTTTAGCGGGTGATACATATATACATCACTCTTCCCTCTATAATACGCATGTGCAATACACATAGAAGTCACTCTCTTTTGTATGTACACAATACACACCATCACTCCCTCTTCCCCGTGAGGATCTGCTTCATGCTGGCAGCCGTCTTCTCAACACTCGTTTTGAGGTAGTCCCTCTTGACACCCAACACCCTCATCTGCTCTGCCAGAGTCTTCTGGTCCTCCTTGATCTGCTCTTTGTAGTCGTTGATGTCGCTGCTCATGAACATCTTGCCACAGCCTTCCCACACGGTATCATTTGCTGAGCCGTTCTGCTCGAGGTCCTGCAATGTGACTGTGCCAATGCGGGAGGTCATCTCCTTCTGCTGGATCTGCTGTGACACCAATTGGAGGTCCTGCTGGTTCTGGCGGAGCTGAGTGCTCATTTCCATGAAGAGCTATGTGTTGTTAGTAGGCGAACGGGAATAGTGGAAGAACATACGTACGCTCTGGAGTTGGTCTGTGCTCATGGACATTGTAGGTATTTTGCCGTTGATGCTGTTGATGTGGCTGTGACTGTAAGTGCTGACTTTGTGTGTTGACTGTGTGTTAAATGTGTTGGTGTGTTGTGCTAATGCTGGTGCTGGTGATGTTCCTGATGTTTCTGGTGATGTCGTTGATGATGATGTTGATGTTGATGTTGATGTTTCGCGCTGGGCGAAAAATACCACACCTTCTCCAACATCGCCACATTAACGCCCTTATAAGCGACAGCCACAGCCTCAAAAACAGGACAAAAGCCCCCAAAACAGGACAAGCACAATGCTCAGAACCGTGCACGCACCAATCAGAGTCCACCTGAGATGTCTGGCCACCCAGGCGCCAAAGTCTGCGCCCCTCGGAAGGGACACCACAGTCGAGCACAACACCCTTTCAGAGGCCAACAAGCTCGCCAAGACGCTCAAAAAGTTCTGGAAAACCGTGGATATCAAGCCAACAGACACGCACTACGAGATCCAGCTCGACGCCAAACCCCTGAGAACACCACTGGGTAACAAGCTCGCCATCCCGAAGGAGAGACGCATGCTGGCCCATCTGATCCAGCACGAGTGGGCTTCTTTGGCCTCGCTCACCATCAAGACCCATTCTCTTCCGCTGACGTCGCTTGCGTCGAGAGCTGTTGACATGGAGGTCTCTGCCAAGACTGGAAACGCCGACGACATCGCCAAAGTTGGAAGAAAAGAGGACATCGTGGAGATGCTGCTGCGCTATCTTGACACAGATACGCTGCTTGTGTTCTCGCCAAAACACGAGTACGAGGGTGCTCTACGTGAGGCCCAGGAGAAGAAGTACAGACCGATCATCAAGGAGATTGAGGAGTTGTTCGGTACTGAACTCACGTACTTGGACTCGGACAAAGACGGCCTCAAGGGCAACATGCAGTCTGCTGAAACCAGAGAGAAAGCCCGTCAATGGCTGCTACAATTGAACTATTGGGATCTTGTTGCGCTGGAGAAGGTCACTCTTCACGCCAAGTCGCTCATCTGTGGTATTTTGGTGCTAAGAGCCAAGTCCCATGTCGGCCACGGTGCTGCTCCACGCTCATTGGAAGAGATCGCAGAGGCTGCCACGCTCGAGGTGATATACCAGACTGAAAGATGGGGCGAGGTGGAGGACACACACGACGTTGACTACCAGGACATCAGAAGACACATCAACAGTGCTGGTATTCTTGCGTATACCGAGAGGGAGTGATGTACATATGAATCCCCGCTTGAGCAAGAACATGTAAATACGAGCGACTTTTGTTTATTAGACCCTGTAGAGACATCAGATAGTGAACAGATACATAACTAGGAGCTTTATTCATCATACTGCGCTGTAGCCACCTCTGTTGCTCGACCCAAACACCTTCTCCATGATCTCCGAAATGAACCCAGGCAATGAGCCGAACAGGCTCTTGAGAGTGTCAGAGAAGTCATGGACAGCATCCTGTAGATCAGCTGGAGACTTGGAGTATGTGACCCAGGCACCCAGGATGATATACCCACCAACAACCAGAACAAAGATGATGAAGAGCCACGTGAACCAGCCCCACGAGTCGTCCTTCTTGTCTCCTGGCGCCTTGTCTTTGCCCTTTTTAGGCACATCCTTATCACTTTTCAAGCAGGCAGCAGGGGTGTTCCAACGGACAACAAGTTCACTCTGTTGGTCCCATTCCACAACGACATCTTCATCTTCAGCACTGCAATGGAGCTCTAAGGACGCAGAGATGGAGTTCGAGCCCCACGAAGTTTCGTCCAACGAGATCTTCAGGTCTGTGGTGTTGGAATCCAGCACTTTGTAGTTCAGTCCGTTGCCATATGAGATCACCTGTGTTTTGATTGGCTTCTCCCCTGGCAACAGCACGGTTTGAACACCGCAAATCTGGGAGTTCTTAGGACAGTCCTCATTGACAACCTCAACTTCGTTGCACAGGTTCAAAAACCACGTCATGTTCGTCTTAGAAGGCGGCGTATCGGTTACGATTGATTGGGTCGCCACTTGTGTGAAGTACTCCTGGAGCTTGTACTGAGCGAGCTCGCCCTTGTCGCAGTTGAGTGCGCTGGCCAGCGGCAAAAGGACCAATGGAAGCAGCTGGAGCAGCATTGTATTGTGTATAGTTCGTGTGTGTCTTCTTTTTGACTGGCGTGTATATAAAGGTCTATGCTGTTCATTTCCCTTGCGATTTACATCGCGATAAGCGCGACAGGCATGTTGCCCTAGTCACGTGACTGCGTGATGTAAGAGTAGGGCAACAAGGGAATAAAACCCGGACACCTCTTCGGGACGGTGAAAAAAACAAGGCAGCTAACATCCAGACACCACAAGTCTCCCCCGCGCGAAAGCGCCTGACGCGCAAACCGCGAACCGTTTTGTGGCGGTGGAGGGCGAAGAGCGGTGAAAAACATGCGAAAACGGCCCGATCCGGTAATCACAGTGCATCCACGCTTCGCGACACTCAATTTTTTATTCAAGGTGAAAACTTCACAGCGCTAACTCTCCCAACAACAACGGAGATTTAGGAATCACCAAAACATCCAAGCACAATGGTCCGTTACGGCGCTACTTCCACCAACCCAGCTAAGTCTGCCTCTGCCCGTGGCTCTTACTTGCGTGTCTCTTTCAAGAACACCAGAGAGACCGCCCAGGCCATCAACGGCTGGCCACTCGAGAAGGCTCAGAAGTACCTTTCCCAGGTTGCTAACCACGAGAGAGCCATCCCATTCAGACGTTTCAACTCTTCCATCGGTAGAACCGCCCAGGGTAAGGAGTTCGGTGTCACCAAGGCCAGATGGCCAGAAAAATCCGTCAAGTTCATCCAGGACTTGCTCACCAACGCTGCCTCCAACGCTGACGCCAAGGGCCTCGACTTGACCAAGTTGTACGTTTCCCACATCCAGGTCAACCAGGCTCCAAAGCAGAGAAGAAGAACCTTCAGAGCTCACGGTAGAATCAACGCCTACCAGTCTTCCCCATCTCACATTGAGCTTGTTCTCACCGAGAAGGAGGAGGCTGTTGCCAAGACCACCGAGAAGTCCCTCGCTCACTTGTCCACCAGACAGCAGGCTAGATTGGCTGCTCAGAAGAGAATCACCGCTTAAGTTTCGTCCCTATAATAAAAGAAGACATTTATAAGAAAGGATTGAAGTGCTTGGGCAATTCATTGGTTGTATACTTTTTTGGAAGGCTTTTTCTGTTGTTTGTAATGTACAAAACCCCCACGTAATACCCCTTGTATGTTTATCTATGTTCTGAGTTGATTCTCATTAATAGGACATTTGTCACCGCTTATAGTAATACGAACTCTTCCCGGGAATAAGATGCCATATATAGCACCTCAGATGTGGACTCAATATTGAAAGTGGTCTCGATATTGAAAACGGCCTACATATTGAATAAGGCCTACATATGATTGGATGTGGTCTACATATTGAATGTGGTCTTCATGAAGGCATACACCATAATTCTTAAATTCATGCATCCCGTAGTGATATAAATGTTCCATCACGGAACAATAGTAGACTTATCTACCACACCCACTTCTTGCACCATCGAGCCGTGTAAGCTCATCACGTAGACACTCATCAACATCACAACACCATGCAAACCGACACAATAGCCCAGGAACAGCATTCTGCTTGTCTTGTTAGCTAGAATGGCCTTAGCGAAACTGAGGAATATCCTCTCCAATGGTGATAGTCTCGATGCAACACGTTCCTGTTCCCGTTGTCTGAATTTGGCCAACGGATGAAGAGACTCTTCATAAGACTCATCGTATGGGGTTTGAGACTCGGTATCCCCATTACGGGAACGGCGAACAGCACCTTGGAACGAGGAGAGATACCTTGTCTTCTCAAACAACTCAGTGTTGTCCTTCTTGAGTTTTGTGATCTGGGCACGGAGTTCTGTGATTTGGTTCGATTGTTTCTTCAATTGAGCCTCAAGCTCCGAGTTACGAGCACGGAAACGGTCTCTTTGAGATGTGATGATTGGGAGCACCGAGGATGACGCATCTGAGTGCTCTTCTGGAATGACACCTCCAGCGATCGACGATGCTGGAGAGAGTCTTCTTCCTCCGGCACGGGTAGTGGCACGTGTAACACCAGAAATCATGGACATGGTGTCGTACTTGGACGATGCTTGATCTAGCTGAGAGAGATCACTCTCGAGTTGTTGGTTCAGTTGGACAAGCTTAGAGGCTTCCATCTTGGAGCTTTCCAGTTCTCTCTTCAGAGACTCAATCTGTTCGGACATCTGAACTTGTTTGGATCTGAAATCTGCAATCTCAGCAGTGAGCTTCTTGTTACGATGCACAAGGATCTCGTCCAATTGTGTAGAGCTGCTCTTGACCGGGTCTCTCTCGTCTGTGTCATCATCTTCTTCATCAGAGTCACCACCAGCACCGAATGATATAGCTCTCAGAGTGTTCAGTTCCTTCTTGATCTCATCATAATCTCTGTAGCTCGACAGTTTGTCCTTCATACCCTTGACCTCAGCACTCAGGGCACCAACCTCTCTCTGCAAGCCGGCAATCTGCGCAGTCTTCGAGCGTTGCCCCTGATCATTCTGCGTCTTGATGTGCTCAAGCTGAGCCACGAGCGAGGCGTTCTCGGACTCCAATTCGGTCAGCTTGAGCTCTTGGGCGATCTTCAGCTCCCGGGCTTCAGCATCAGACTTGGCTCTGCTCAAGTCACGTGAAAGCTCCGAGTTGCGAGACTCCAGCTGCTGGATACGCTTGGACTTCGTCTCAGACTCCTTACGAAGCGTTTCAAGCTCATGGGAGCTAGCTGTGTTCGTGGAGGCGTCACTTGGCGCCGATTCCTCTTCTGCATCAGGGTCCTCGCCCAGTGCGATTCGCTGGTTCTGCAGCTTGAGCTTGTCCACTTTCTGCTGTGTCTTCAGCTCTTTGATGGTGCTGTTCAGCTCTTCGATGCGTTTGTTGGAGTCCTCCTCTTTCTGTGCCCATTGCGCCTCCTTTTCCTTGAACTGGGCAGAGAGCTCCTCCTCTTGTAGCTTGAGCCTGTTGGCCAGCGTCTCAGCAGAGCTCTGCTCTAACCTCAGTAGCTTGGCCTTGAGCTGTTGATAATCAGCATACTTCAGCAGCTCACTGTGAAGCTCCTCATTCTTCTCTCTCAGCTCCTGGACCTCTTGCGAGGCAATGACAGAGTCCAGACTGGCCTCAAGCAGGGGCTTTGGATCAGGCAGCTCAGCAATGGCTTTGTAAACCTCAAAGAACGCCTGTTCGGAGGTCTTGGCGCGCTCCGTCAAAGTGTCAATCTCCTGCTGGTACTGCTTGAGCAGGTGCTTGAACTCCTTCGTCTTGAGCTCCTCGTCAAGCTTCTTGAACTCCTTGGTCTTGGAGGCCAGGTGTTTACGGGACTCCAGAGTGGAGGATTGGAGCTCCTGGATCTCCTCGCCACGGGCGTCAAGCTCGTGCTGGAGCCGCGGCAAGGACACTGCTGTCCATTGGTCCAGTGCCTTTTCGAACGTGGACATCACGTGCTTGTTTTGGCCTGATATTGGAGTTGTGAAGGGGCTATCTCTGCTAATGTGGAGTTGTGTTGTGTGGAATTCAATAACGTGTCAGATTTCGCGGCTGGTGTGCGGGTGGAGCCTGGTGTCCAGGTGTTCTTCAGATACTGTTTACTATTTTTTACTGAATCCATTTATTACTGAACTGTTCTGGATATATTGTATTATACTCCATTGTCAAAAGGACAGCAAAACTCCTTTAGTCTCTCTTAACTTGAAGGAGCAGCTCCACATTCTTGACCGGCCTGAGATTGTCAATAATATGTACTGGGCGTTTCGACTAATTCGAGGACGTAATTATGGCTAGACGTACATATTGAGCTAATTATATATATATTTATAATAATTTATATATTATTAATTAATTATGTCAAATTACTGATCGATATGAATTACCCAATATTATTATATATTAATTCGTTACATGTTTTGACGGTATAATATATGTTTATAATACAATGTAATATAGACGTAGCTGTACGTCGTCGTCAATATTGTGAGAACGATCACGGCTGCATTTAAGTATCATCATGTTGGCCTTTAATGACGACAATTTCTTTCTCTGCAATATGTGATAATCCGGCATTGTGGGATTATGGGCTGTTATAGTATTAATATTAATATTAAGATCTACGATGATCTAGTCTTTATAGGTCCAATCGATAGCTCAATAGACGTTATATTTTAGCGGTACTAGCTGAAGTATGTAGAACATAAGTGTAGCTGGAGGACTTATCCCCTTATATAGTGAGTGTGTAAAGTACTCCTGCGTCGCTGTGTTTACCTTATTGGGATAGCATTGGCTAGGAGTGACGTGGGCTATATTACCATTACAGATTTAAATATAGTTAATCTTAAGGGTTTATAAATGCATGATCCGATGTTCTTTGAGATACTTACATCGTTTAGCTGTACTTACTGATATTGTACTGAATTCATTATATGAGTACCCAGATTGTGAAAGAATATCACAATACATACTTGTACATCGTGAATTGAAGGGACCTTTGGTTCTCCTTTTAAAAGGTTTGCACCTGAGCCTGGGGCCCACACTTACTACTCAGTGTACTGAATCCACATGAATTGCTCTAACGTATACACCACAGAGGCTTAGTTCTTCTTCTGGCTCTTCTTCTGCACGTTTTGCACCAGAGTCTTCACCTCGGCCAGCGCCCTCTTGTGCTCCAACAGCTTGTTCTTGATCTGTGTCCAGTCCTCCTTGGTGATCTTCTTCACCACGAGCTTGACACCGTACACGTGGAACTCGCTGTTGACCTGCGAGATCTTGCCCTCCAGAACACCACGCTTGATGGCATCAATGAGTGTGAGCTCGACGTCCGCCTCTGCGATGTCGAGAGCCTTGGTGATCTCAGCGTAGCTGAGAATTGGCGATGACTGTGCCAATGTGAGAAGGGCCAAGAGCTTGTTCTTGGAGGCAATGGTTGTGGTGTCGAGCTGCGAGTACGCAGATGCAGTCGAGGCCAGCACTGTGGAGAACTCTGAAGGCGAGAGCGTGTGGTACTGCTCAACGAGTTTTACGAGGGGCCCGGACCCAGCTTGTGTGATGATGGAGTCAGCTGTGAGATGTGTGAGGTCGAGGGCCTGGGAGGCGTTGAGGGATCGGATAATAGCGTCATCGGCGAGCTCACCAGAGGCTGGAGATGCCCTGGTGGCAGCCAATTGCACCAGCTTGATGGACGCAAGCTGATCGACAGAGGAGTAGATATCGGCAATTCTGATCACGAGTGGGCGGAATAACTCGAAGTCCCCACCGGCTGGGAAAAGGGACTCAGCGTTGGTAACGAGAGGCTTGAGGATCTTGGCGTCATCGAGAACCTTCACGAGGTCCAGAATCTGTATCAGGAGCCAGTGCTTCAGCTGTGCGGAAACGTCAAGGTTATAGACGGAGCTGAGGTTGGAGATCAGCGAGAGCACCTTGAGGGTCTTCTTCTTGTTCTTGGAAACCTTGCCGCCGAGCTGATGGGCGGAGATCAGGTTTGTGAACCACTCTTGCACAGATGCCTCGAACTTGGCCGGCTCTTGCTGCAACAGGATGAACACGACGAGGTTCACAACGGACTCCAGGTCCTTGTCTGGGATGCTCTGGACCAACGTTTCGGCAGTTTCCTTGGAGACGTAGTTGAACACCTCAGGGGAGTACTCCACCTCCTCGTCGTCCTCCTCGGTGATGAAGGAGTCAAACTTCTCGGCGAAAACGGTGTTTGAGCCGCTGAAACGGTCAAGCAAGGCTGCATACTCGCCAACAGCGTCGTGGAGCGTATCCTCTGAGATGAGATGGGCTGGCATGGCGTTGGAATGTGCTGTGGTGGATAACACGTACCTGGAGTCCTTGAGGCCTCCAACGTTGAGAAGCAAAAAAAATTTTGTGTGGTGAAAAGTTCGCGAAATTCACCACACAAGGGGATTGTATGTTTACTGGCGGGCTTTGACGGTTGACCTGGTAAAGTCCCCATTTGGAGCATATTTACCATCTTTTACACCCATAGCACAGTGCCATTTGAGAGGTGTGTGTACGTTTTTTCCGCGGTTTGATTGGAGCATTAGAGCTTGAGATTGTCAACAACATCAACGACACCATAAAATTACCATAAAGACATCAACGCAATGCCTTCGCCAGCAGCAGAGTACGCATCACCGGTTGTCGCTAAGAGCTTCACGACGGACGCCATTGAGCCCTCAACACTGACAACACAGGGCAAAACCACGGGCCCGTCAGACTTCGTGCTGTCGAAAGGAGCAGTAGACAAGGATGCTCCATCGCCTCATAAAGACACGCCAATGGGGGTGTTGAGGGCCAAAGTCACACTCTTACAGGACGATATCAACGTGTTCTTAACGGAGCGGATGAGAATCCAGAAGCTGGAAGAGGAGGAGACGGAGATGGAGAAGAAGTTGTTGGACGGTGGCGATGATGACGATGAGTGAATAAGGCAGTGAATGGTGGTGACCTCTGACTATGATCACAATGATGATGATGAGTGTATGTTCTCAGTGCGAGTTGCCAATGGAAGACGCATAATCGTGAACGACGAGGTCAGAAGCATCTGGAAAACGATCGCTTTCCATGATGATGACGTGTAGCTTTCTGAAGGTGTTGTGAAGGATAAACACCACCTGGGACTCCGTAATCGCCATTGAGCATCGGGTCATGATTTGTTGGACGCAGTACGTCATCGGAATAAGAGGTCTCCATATTATTCTCATCTCCTCGCCATGTGCACCAACACAATGTGATGGTGATGATGAGTAACTGAACGTATGAATGTTGAGTGAATCCAGTCGAAACTTTGATATGACAAGCGTAGCTTCTGTGAACAAGACAAGAATGACGAGATAATCAGCTTTATTTTATAATGAACCAATCGAAAGCTTTGAGCCCTCTCTGTGAATTAATGAAGGAATAAATAGACGAGCTTCTTCCCGATCTGGCGACGGGCGCAACAATACCCGCGAATTACAAGAAAATTCCTGATTAGGAAGTCAAGCGCGTTTTCGCGAAATTGTTTCGTGGAGACGAAGTAAAATGGGCTCTCTCCAACACGTAAACAACGCACTTCTCGACACCAAGCTCGGAAAGCCAGGAACTGTTCAAATCAACCAGTTACAAGCCACTGGAATTGCTCATACTACAGAGGTCCACCTATTTTGGCTATTTTTTCTGTTTCTTTTCCGCGAAGAAAAAGCCCCAGCAGCTGGTTGTTTATCTGACACCTCTGAAAAGACCATCACAATTTTACACGGCGGTTATAAAGAGTGCAATTGCCCACGAGAGGCTCCGAAAACAGAATTGAAACATGTCCGACCAGCTTGTAACGGAAGGGTCTATTGCTGAGGCCCCTGAGGTTCCTGTTGAGGTTTCAGCCTCCGCTACACCAACTCAAGAACAACAATCTATTGCCCCACAAGACCAGCAGATAGAGAGCACAGAGCAACGATTGGAGACGTCCCCCACCACGTTCACCCCTCAGTCGCCAACGACAACGACAACGGCACCAATGGGCGAGGAGTCGGTGAAAGAAGCGACGCCTGCGATCTCTGAGGTTGCCGAAGAGGACAAGCTTGACCTGGATGGTGACGTTTCTCTGCAAGACGTGTCCAAGGACGAGGATTACCAAGGTGTTGATGAGGAAGAGGAGGAGGAAGAAGAAGACGACGACGAGGAAGGTGAGGACAAGCACGAGTCACAGAAGAAAGACCCGGAAACAAGGCAGATACTACCAAAAGAGTCGCCAGTTGTCAAGAGCGAGACCATTGAGACCAAAGAACAAGATGTTGATTCGGAGGGCAAGAAGGACGACGATGGTGATGAACATATGAATGGCGCAGGCCACAACAGCGAGCACGAACAGGAGAAGGACGAAGACGAACCGTATATCCCACAGTCCCATACGATTGTTATTCCGTCCTATGCTTCGTGGTTCGACTTCAAGAAGATCCACCCCATCGAGAAGGAGTCTCTTCCTGAGTTCTTCACAAACTCCAACCCTTCCAAGACACCACAGCTCTACGTCAAGTACAGAAACTTCCTTATCAATGCCTACCGTTTGAATCCGAACGATTACCTAACGGTCACCGCTGCCAGACGAAGCTTAGTTGGTGATGTTGGTACCATTATGCGTCTACACAGATTCTTATCACGCTGGGGGTTGATCAATTACCAGGTCGATGCCGAAGTCAAGCCAAAACCTGTTGAGCCACCTTTCACAGGCGATTATGACGTCAGTTACGATGCACCAAGAGGTTTGTTCCCGTACGAGTCTTTCAAGCCACCAATGGAGCCACACAAAGTTGATAAGTTGAAAGAGATTCTCGGCGTCAAAAGAGGCCTCAATGACGTTAATGGTGGCGATTTCAACGGTGACTCCAAGAAGAAGGAAGATGACGGCATTAACGGGAAGAAGCCGAGAATAGTTGATACGATTAATGACGGTTGGTCCAAAGAGGATCTCAAGAAACTCCTCGAAGGTTTGTCCAAATACAAAGGTGATTGGGAACAGGTTGCTCAGCACGTTGGCACACACACTGTTGAACAGTGTATTGTGCGGTTCTTGAAACTGCCAATTGAGGATCAATATCTCGGTGATGCAAAGGCAAACTTGGGCCCTCTGAAATACGCACCCTACCTTCCCTTCTCACAGGCTGACAACCCAGTGTTATCAACGATTGCTTTCTTGGTTTCTCTTGTCGACCCGGATGTCGTTAGAGCTGCCACTGAAAGGGCTATAAAGGTTGTTGATGAAAAGGATTTAGAAGCTGCAGTTGCCAAAGAGGCTGAACAGGACCACGATGAGAAATCCGAGAAATCTGCAGTCGAAGAAGGTTCCACGGTGGCTCTGGCTACTCTTGGTACCCGTGCACACGTTTACAAGACCAACGAGGAGATTGAGATGAACAAGCTCACCAATGTCATTGTCAACACACAACTGAACAAGCTTGAGTTGAAGATGAGCCGTCTCGAGATCATAGAAAGAGAGCTTGAGCTGGAGAAACGTGTCTTACAGAAACAACAGGAAGATCTGTTCCTGGATCGTCTATCCTTCTCCAAGGTGTCTTCGGATGTTCTTGGGAAGCTCACTATAGCTGTTGATGTCGGTGAAAACGGAAACGTGGAGGAGATGAAGAAGCTGATCTCTGCTGCCAAGGAGCTTCTGGCAAAACCTGCCCGTGCCTCTTCTTCAGGATTCGACCTTGGTAAAAGGGAGGCCAGCGTTGGCCAGTCGGCCGTTGACGAGACGCAAACGTCCGCAGACGACACCAAGCCAATCAGCATCGAGACACCGCAGACATATCGTTACTGGTCTGGCTGAGTGTATGTATTTTGTATTTTGTATTAGTATTGTACGTGGGGAGTTGCTAGATAATCTCGGAGTAGTTCCTTGCCAAGTAAGCAGCATTCGAGAAATTGGATGCAAGAGGTCAATGATGATTGTAACGATTTAGGGTTTCCTCTTGTGACGAGTATACACATCTATATGGCGTGCATTATAATTGATGAAATGAAGTAATGACCATGGCGTAGTTGTTCAGCTCTAACGCTACGAACTAGAACTTTCGAGCGACTTCATAATTAACAAGAACCGCAGCAAATAGGCCGATTAAATAACTCAGTTACATCTGAAAGTGCAGCCCAGGCCCAACATTCAGAAGTCCAATCTTCATAACTACAAATTAAGGCTGCCAACAGTATAAGGCCGAATACGAACCAGTTCCAAGGGTTCCAGAATTGAGAACGCGTAGAAACGCGTCGCCAGACGCGTCGCAGCAAAAGGTACGCTTTATGCGTCGAGACGCGCCGAAAAGTAAACAAAGCGCAAAGGGGGAACAACCAAAGGCTGTCTCGGAGCAAAAAAAAAACCTCTTCATTCTCTTCCATCGAGTTTCTGTAATTTGAACTCGTTGTGCCAGAATCTTCTCTGAAAGCCTTCCATTTGGCCTTCTCCGACGCTCCAGCTCCATCTACTCTGTCCACAAGACGAGCAATGCTGACACTCAGAGACATCGAGCTTCTTGAGGAGCTTCAGCACACCGAGAATGGGTACCGTTTGGCCCTGACCAAGCTTCTGGCTTCTTGTTCGCCTCTCAAGAGCACATCTTCGCCTCCATTCCCCCCAACCAGCCGACTTACCAACGCCACGAGAAGACTAATCGCTCATCACCAGTCGCTATATCAATTGTTGTGCACCGAGGACTTTGAGGGCTCGTACGCCTCTCTGGTCTCATGGCTGGAGAGAGGAGTCACTGCTTACTCCAACTACATCAACAGCTACACCTGTGACCAGGATACACTGCCATTGGAGCTTCAGCTCCGCAAACAGCCGTTGCAGAGACTCAACTCTCTGTACAAGACGTCCCAGAAGCTAGAGCACGTTCCAGACCATCTCGTAATGAAGTACGAGCGTCTTGTGGACAAAGCCAAGGACGCCATCGAGCAGCAGAACCTCCGCGTTGATCTGAACACGATCCATTTCGACTCAGTCAAGGAGCTCGACGACGATCTGTCTTCAACAGTTGCCTACTTCAAGCTGGGGGACGTTGTGGAAAGGGACTACTTCGAGTTTGAGCTGGTTCATCCGAAGGAACCATCCAAAGGTGAACAGCTTGTTGAAGTGTTTACGCTGAAGAACGGTAAAATTGCAATTTGTCTTGTTCAGACCGTTGGGAGAAGCTTGATGTACCCACCAATGAGAGTCACGGATTACGAACTTACCCAGAATGACCTACACGGTATCCATCTTGCTCATGACGACGTTGTTCTCAGACTGAGATGTCCTGACCAGCGCCAGATGTCCCATTGGAACCACACATTCACCCATTTGTCCCACCAGACAGACGACTCTTTCACCGTCCGTTACGACAAGCTGTCGCCATTGAAAGAAGGCAAGATCGGACTGGGATTCCACTCTGGCTCAGAGACTCTGGATGTCTCTTTGAGAAGATCCAGTCCTCTGCTTGCCAAACACAACTCGCTCATCAGAAACGGCAGCCAAATGTCACACAAACTTGCTAACGTTGACCACTACTTCTCTGCGTCGAACAAAGATCTGCTTTCGATCAACAGCTATACCGACTACAAGAGTGCTATTCCACGCTCTAACAACTCCACACCGGAGATTAAGAGCACAGAGACTCCACACTTGGAGAAACTAGAGGAACTTTCTGACTATGTTGCTGCCATTGAGGCCACTTTCTCCCCGGCTCCAATGGAGGAGCTATCACCTGTTCAGCCACTGAACTTGAAGAAGCAGCTGAACCAAGCGCAGAATGACTCAGTTGTCTCCTTGCCAAACCTCAAGCACTCGGATGCCACGGTTCAGTTGAACAAGAAGTTTGCTATGTCAGTTGGAGACCTGTCCCAGCCGTCTGCTCCATCACGCAAGTCAAGCGGCTCTTCCTTGAAGCCAATCGCCGAATCAACACTTCCAGAGAAGGCCGTAGAGGGCAAGAAGGACAAGTCCAAACGCAGAAAGTCCATCTTCGGCCTGTTCGGTAAGAAGAAGGACGAACCATCCTTCGAGATTGTCACCAAATCGGCCATTCCAGCATCCACCTCATCTAATTCCATTGCATCAACAGGCTCTAGCCAGCCTCCATCCATGGCCAACCTTCATAGAAGCATCCACAACCTCAACATCAAGGACGATATCAAGGCTTCGAGCTTACCGGCCCCATTCACACAAGCTTCTCCTTCGAAGAAGCAGCACAAAGAACTCTCTCCACTGGAGCAGGAAGTCCTTTCAACATCCAACACATCTCGGGTCCTCACGAACTCCATCATTGTGTCCAAGTGGTCACAGAACAAGTGGCAGTCCATTGGGAAGCCATACCAGAACGAGATCCGTTTCTTGCATAACACAATGTATAGTACATTGGTCATCATCACCGATCTCTCCATGGAGATCCCAAACGTCTTCATCCCACTGAACAATTCTCACACCACGCTGACGAAGACTACACCATTAGATCTCCAGATCAGATGTCCTCAGAGCTTAGAGTCCACACACATCCACATCCTTACCCTCCGTTGCTGTGATTCCAAGACTGCTTCGACTATCCAAGAAGAGTTTGCTATGGCTCAAGGTAAAGCTGGTGACTCTAGCGGTAACTCAACCCGTGAAACCATCTCCAACTCTTCAACAGCGCTGTTTGATGCCCCATCGAACTCGACTTCGATGTCTTCGATCTCACTGATCGATGAAAGGGATTGGGCCCCACCAAAGGCTATCTACGGTGTTCCTATGCACTCTAACTCTACTCTCAGTATTAAGAGCGCAGAGACTCAGTGTGGTGTTGCTACTATGGCTCAGAAGGGTACTATTGGTGAGCTTTTGTTGAAGAATAACGTCAAAGTGAGACTGCACAAGATGGACGAAGACGGTGATTGGATTCCATTCAGTATGGGCAAGTTCTCTTTGGCCTCAAGCGTCTCTAATCCAGAGTACTCGAGACTGGTGATCAAGTGTGCTAATAAGCAGGACGTTGAGTCTCTGGTGAAGAACTCATCGTGCGGAAGAATTGGCAAGTCAGGATTGAGATTTGCCAGTATCGGAGACGAGGGTGAAGAACTGGAGTACCTTGTTGAGTTTAGAAACGAGAAAGAGTGCTTGGAGATCCATGAGTTGTTGGTTTAAAGATGTTAATTGTATATGAGTTCCACGATATTGTTTTATTAGTACAAATAAAGACTGTTTTGATATCATCATCTGTAGATCCTTCACAAAGGTGTTATATTTACAAGAAATCACTTCATCAAATAGTATTTCGCCATCTCATAAGCGGTCCAAGAGATGGCAGTTGCTGGGACGTTTGAAACGATTCTCGGTTTGGCACCTCTCCAAAACCCACTATAACCATCCATCTGATATATCAGCTTAGTTGCCTTGAAGAAAGAATCCGTTTGCTTGATCTTCACATCATTGCTGAGTCCTTTAGTTTGTAAGAAAGTCTTGACACAATCCAAAGGTGTTGTTAATGCAGCAGCAGCACCACCTGCTAAACCACCAGCGACACAATGCCTTAAAGGGTCATGGTTACCAGTAGGATTGATGATTTTCGTTGCACTTTCGTAAACAACAAAGTTCAAAGCTGTGAATGGGATCGTCATCGCAATTGTAGTGGGGTAACTGGTATAGAAAGTTGAGAACCCTTCATTCTTGATGATGCTCCTTGTGTTTCTCAAGAACTCAGCTGTTGAACCCCTTTGAGCAGCCAATTGCATTCTTTGTTTGATGACATCAAAGGGATTCATTAATGCCTCTGATGTGATAGTTGCAAGAGCACCAGCCAATGCGATTCTGAAAGGTTGGTGGCCCTGATCATTCTCATCAACCAGTGTCTTCTTAGCGTATTCGTAAGTACCGAAATACACAGCATGAGCAGGGCCAGCACCGAGGATAACACTCGAGGTGCCTCTCCATAGAGAGAGCCACCCTTCTCTGCTAGATATCGAGTAGATGCTCCGTATGATCCCCATCTGTCTTGAGCCTGAGTCTAAAGCCTGCATTCGAGTCTTGAGGGCATCAACAGGATACATAACTGTATGCTCCAAGATACCAGCAAAAGCACCAGCGATGCATTGGGCTGTCAGTGTGGCACCTTCGGGGAGTGACTCGTAGTCGATTTCCTCTTGTGGGATCACTGTGGCCAAGTTGGCGTGGATAATGTCCGTAGAGATTGTAGATGTCATTATCAAGATTATGGGTGTGTTTCTGGGGAAAGAGGTCGATAAGGGACTCTAGAGTGCAAGAAGGAGACAAGAAGGAAGAGAAAGGATACCAGACAGAGGTGAATGTTCTAGTGGGGTAGGGGCCAAACAAAGAGCTCAACCAGGCCAAAACAAAGACTTTCTGTGTATTTATCGGTGAAAAATCTTGGAGATGTAAGTTCAATCGCCGTCTCGTCGCGCTCTGGTTCTCCGTTCCCGGCTTTGCGCGAAATTGCACTGGAAATTACCGGATTTAGCTTTGGAGAGATATTTATTTTAATTATGACACAAATCTGAGATGGATGTCCACACGCCAATCGAGAGGAGATAAGACCCAAAATCTTATAGTGGTACTAACACCCGAGCATTATATACACTTGCTGGTCCCCAAATACGCGACTGATGTATATTTGTGTATGACATAAGGTATGGAGTCCCTTCTATATATGGAGACTCATGAATGATAATGTAGTATATATCGAGCAGTTTGATATTGAGTCCCCTCATAATGTGGAGACTGGAAGTAGGTCTTTGGTATATATTGACAAGTATAAAACTTCTTACGGAGCCCCCAACATGAAGACTCAAAAGCGGGGCCTACATATGACAGATGGTTTAGTCCATGGACCTCGGCCTGTATATTGAATCAGACGTACAAACATCATCTTTTTACAGTCACTTCGTACAATATATGACATGTGAATTGACGCAGAGCATATCAACATAACCCAATGTGCATCTGATGCTTATGTCAAGTCTTTTGAGGATCACATATGTTTTGGACTGATATTACGATATTCAAGCTGATTATGAGAGTCAGACAAGTCCAAGAAGGCCTCCATACATATAAGTAGGTGGTATGTATACACCCTTATCCATAACCATATCCATATCCATGCATCTTCTATATCTTCATAGCACACGTGTATTACGGATATGACGTGCCCCTGCCGGATACGCGATTGACGCCTAGACGCGTCCAGTTTGTTCCCGAATGGGGGAATTACCGGTTTTAGAAGTGCAAATCAGGGGGCAGGAGAAAGGTCTATTTCCAAATATCTTTCATGTTCAGCATTTTGTAGTGGTGCTTTATATGTTTATCTTAAGTCCAAGCACCACATATAACCATAAGCGTCGTAGATGTAAACTGTGTTAAACTCTCCCCTCATCATAAAAACTCTGACATGTCTTGGCCATTGGGATGGTGATTATATTTTGAAAGAGACGTGCGTTCACTTCAAATCGGAACTAATACATACACCGCTATATAGATATGAATATACATATACTACTATATATCGTATGGGTCTACATATCGAATTGGGTCCACATATAAATAAGAAAACGGTGGAACGGCTGATCGGACCGGCAAGTTGAGACCGGCAACATTCCCGCCTCCACTCGATTCTCTCCCGAAACACATACAATCAACGTGCTCGGGTCCCTCCTGTTAGCTATATTGTACACATATGAGTATCGAGAAAGGATTTCTGTGGACTAACTTCTATATAACCTATTCAAGTATCCTCCATTCGACTGTTAAGAGCTGAGGGTGGATTAGTCCCTTTTGAAACCGTTTGAAACTGTATGCATGACGCATAAGCCTGGAGCTCGGTTGCGTGATAAACGTCCATAAACTCTAGTAACAACACCATTGAAGATGGATGACAAGTGGATAGGGACGATACCCATAACGAAGACTTCTGAACACCCAATTAGATACGTTCATATCCGTACTTTGAGGGAAAAATCACAGCGAATGAGCTTTCGCCAAAGATCTCGCAAATCCTCAACGCTGCCTTGCAGACGGATCTGCATGATCTCCTGGGACAATTTTTCTCTCATCCGGCCGCTTTCTTCTATAAAGATGCAAGTTCGCCACCTCTGAACGTTCCCTCCCTTCAAACCTAAGAGACAGACTAGATATAGCACACTACAGAACGCTATGGCTTCGGTACAACAACCAAGAAACTCCCAACCGATAACAACTTCCCCAGTAACTCGCACACCGGGCCGTAACTCCTCCATCTCAACACAGATCACAAACGATTACGACGACATCTTTGATAGGCTAGACACAGATCTCCCAGCTTTGGTACTGAGAACCACTGCCGATAACGATGATAACGATGAGACCTCGCTCACGACTGGCGATTCATTCTTCGCTCAAGGCCAGAAGGAGATGATGAAGGAGATGAAGATTATGGAACGTGAACATCTTCAGGACTATGAAGATGAAGAGAGTACTACTTTCCTGGATGAAGATGACAGATACGATGTTGATGGTAATCTGAAAGGCAGGGAGAAGATCGATATTGAGAAGGTGAATTTCTACGACCTTGAAGCACACCTAGCAGACGGTACTCCATTTGACTTCAATCAGTTGAGAGGAAAGTACGTTCTGATCACAAACATTGCCAGCATGTGTCTAATGACATGGCAGATGAAGTTCTTGGAGAAG
This sequence comes from Petasospora mississippiensis, assembly GCA_030581715.1. NCBI lineage: Eukaryota > Fungi > Ascomycota > Saccharomycetes > Phaffomycetales > Wickerhamomycetaceae > Petasospora > Petasospora mississippiensis. The sequence continues at coordinate 25,651 of JAKTVV010000024.1, read as the reverse complement.
TTCCATGAGAAATATCACGGCTTAGGTGTTGAAGTGTTAGGGTTCCCTGCTAACGACTTCTGCGAGGAATGGATGAACTCAGAGAGTGCTAGTGAGTGTTACAAGAAGCTTTGGGGTGCTAAGTTCAAAATCATGCAAAAAGTTAGGGTCAATGGTAAGAAACAACATGATGTCTTCAGATATTTGAAGACTACAAAGCCTGGCCTGTGGGGGATGAAAGCTGTTAAATGGAATTTTGAGAAATTCTTGGTCAATAGAGAAGGTCAGATCGTCAAGAGATATTCAACTTTCAAGTTCCCTCAATCTATCATGAACGACTTGGATCAATTCCTCTTACAAGAGAAGAAGGCCAAGAAGGATGTCGATGATGCTATCACTATGACCATGACGGAACTGTCCATCAATGACGACGAACTAAACTGATACGACTCTTACGCTTACGACCTTTTTATCTCCCTAGGATTACGGACCTTATACAACGATATTCCACGTAGCTACCCCTCTCGGATCCCCACATATGTCTGTGAAACCGATTAAAAGGAGCGGTCAATTTAGCACGTCCTGCCTCTTCGGGTTTAAACAGATGTGCATAGTTCCGCATTTGTCCAGAGAGCTGTGAAGGTGTCAAGGTGGTATGATCTAGAGTTGGACAGTTGTTCAAAGGCCGATAACGTCACGCTGATAGTGATAATGATACGTTCCAACAGCTAAATATGTATATCAGACCACATAATGTAGAATATTAATCTGTATTATTATCGTAGTATTTAGCCCATATGGACGCACTAGTGGTGATGTATTACATTATCTGCTGTAAAATAAAAACGTAACAGCTTGCGTTGAACAGGATACATATCATATATGATCAGATGAGCCTACACGAATAGTAAATGTTGATGAGATAGGAAAAAATAAAAATACATAAATCTAAATGGATGTAAGAACAGGGTAATCAAACAGTCAACCCTTCAGTTGCATTAGCATCCTTCTTAGCGTCCTTGGTCAACTCTTTTCTAACAGCCAACACATTATCCACAATAACAGCGTCAACACCAGCCTCCATCTGTAGTTTAGCATTCTCTGGATCGTTATTCAAAACACCATATGTGAAGCAAACTAATCCACTAGACTTCACAACCTGTGCCAATCTTGGACATTTAACAATAGGTTCAGCAGCAGAGACTATACCCAAAAGATTCCATCTTTTAGAAAATCTAACTGCAGCCTGTAAAGAGGTACAACGAGAATCTGGCATGTTTGCAGTACCAGATTCAGTTAAGAACAAGATTGGAATTGCCGGCTGTTTCAATGATAACATTAGACATGCCTCTGGATGGAAAGAAGAGAAGATGATATCACGACCATCTGCATTATCATAAATCTCTTTCAACACGGTGTCAATCCAGAAGTTCAAATCAACCATAATCTCAGGGAGATCTTCAACTTGAGCCTCATATAACAAGGGATATTTACACTCAATGTTGAACCCAACATTCTTAGGGATCTTCTTGAACAATTCTTTCAAAGTGACAAAAGATGATGCAATGGAAGATCCACGAGAGTTACCTTTGAAGCCTTTGCTCTTAAAAGTCTTGGTGAATCTCATCTTGTTACTCTGATCAGAATGAGTATGGTTCAGATAAGAAGCAGATCTTGGTCTCAAAAGGAAATCATCATCCTTGGTAACAGGTGTAGCAGCAAGGTCGTTCATACTCAAGAATTGTTCCAGAGTCAATTCATGCATAGGGATATCAACACCAGATTCAGCAACTAAGAAATCGTGATAAACAACTGGAACATGATCTTTAGTCAGTTGAACATCAAATTCAACATAAGATGCACCTAAAGAAGCAGCGGCAATGAAGGACTCCACGGTGTTTTCTCCCAATTGTAAAGACTTTGTGGCAACGGTGTTCTTACCCAAACCTCTATGACCGATTACTCTAGTGCTGACAAGAGATTTCCAGTAAGTCTCCGTACGATCCAGTCTCATATTTGGATGTGTGAATGGAGTGACAACCAAAACCTCAAAGTTGATAGAACCAAGAACATCCAAAGTCTCAGTTTCAATAATTGGCAAGGTGATAACTCTTTGTAGTGGTACCCTGTTTTTACCAACATCCGGATAAAGACTATCCAACATTGCCACAGCACGACCGAGGACCTGTTTGTTTTGACCACCGTAAGTTGGAACAATGTCAAACAGGACAATCTCTTCATGTGGATTGGATTTGGTTGTTCTGAGTGTAATCGGTTCAATATCATCCAATGGGAGATCAACAACGGTTGGAGGCTCATCCACATCTCCCTTGATGGAGACAACAAGTGAAAGGGCCGTATCGAGTTCGGTAGAATGGACCTTTGAAATAGGAACACGATCAAGCTTAACGGCAGGTGATGTGTTTCTCAAATCGTTAGCACCCAAAGTGACAACGATAACAGACTCGTTTTGAAGATATCTATGACCGAAGGACTTGACTGGTTGATGTTGGGCTTTTGGTTGTTTCGGTTTGATGGCTTTGAAAATATCATCCTTCTTTTGAGTCTGAATTTTATCGATTGATGAGTTGGTCTGAGTGTAGAAATCCGATGATGGCGCCGGAGAGACAGCACCTGATCTATCAGAAGATGGAGAGGAGCTCATCTGCTTAGCACGAATAGCTCCCCAGTTGTCGTACTGATCTGGTTTCAACATATCAGCAATCTTCAAATGACCACGAAGACAGGCATGTTCCATTGGAGTCCAACCTGAGTCATCAGGAAGTGCATATTCAGCACCAGCATCCTTCAACAATTGAACCACATTGTAGAGACCTTCAACAGCAGCAACAAAGATAGGAGTCCAACCATAGGACTCTTCACCAATCTCCGTATCAGCATCATTCTCAAGGAGAAATTTAACAGTCTCTGGGAAGTTGAGTTTTGAGGCAACGTACAGAGCGGTCTCATGATGATTATCAGCATCAGTAGCATTGATATCAATATTTTGACATTCCAAAAGAGTTTTCAAGATAGCAGGTGAATTCAATCTTGCTGCAAGCAAAAAGATTTTGGAAGATGATAACTTCTTTTCACAACTAGACACCAAAACTTCGATAGTTTTCGGATGGGTACCCAAGACAGCCAAATGCAATGGAGACAAAGATTCGGCATCACCCCATTCGGTAATATCATCAATTGGGATGGAACTATTCCAAACGCCCCATGATTTCAAGTAATCAATGATAATGGCTGTGGTCTCTCTGAGACCGAACTGAGCGGCATAATGCAATGGTGATCTCTTATAATGATCTCTTTGAAGCAATGCAGGTCTCAAATGTGGAGGGAGCGATTTCAGAATCTGCACGAGTGAGTCTGGAGAATCGTTTGAGTTGACACCATCTGGGCCAAAGGCGCCGATGAGTCGATGGTTGACATCTGGTGGAGTCGCTGGTGCCAGATGCATGCTATGAAGCTCCAAGATTGGTGGTCCTGCGTTGTTGTGATATGTCTTCATGAGTTGCTCGTGTTTCTGGACCTGTTTACCAAGAGCAATGACATGATGATGGAAGAAGTTACGACCAGAGATATCTGCTGGATCACCTAAAGATGGAAGAATTTCCAAAATCTTGCTGATACAGTTTTCAGATTGTGTAAGGGCAGCCTTATTGAGAAGGGTGATGAGGAGTTTGATTGGAACGAGAACCAAAGAGCGATATTCTGAGATCAATTGTTTGAACAAAGCCTCATGATCGTCCGAATTGATAACTCTCGAGAACTTATCAGGCTGGACTGATGGTGATCTGTTACCACTTCCGTCTCTGTCACGACCGCGTCCAGCAGTTGGGTCATTGACATGTGGTGCAATCTTGTTCAAATACTCATTGATCAAACCCAAATCCTTCACGATATCCGCCTCATTAGCGAACCCCAAAGGTAAAATTCTTGAGTTCAGATAAGCTTGTTGCTGCATGGTACCGGTCTTCTTATCCAATTTCTTAAGAATTTTGGCAAACCCACGCTTGTTCAATTCACCAAACCATTTGAGGTTTCTGAAACATGAACGGAGCTCAACCAAGACACCGATGATCTCCTCCAGCTCCTCGTTATCGAGATCATTCAACTCAGTGAGCGAGTTAACAATGGATGACATCTTCTTGAGACGACGGTCGTACTCAGAGTACTGCTTGTTGAAGAAGTCATCAACCTTCTCGATGTTTCTGTCGAGAGCAAAGAAGAAGCTCGCTAACGCGGTCTTGACGCTGGAGTTGTTGAGAGCATCGCTGTTCTGAAGCGGTGACAGCGTGTCTCTTCTCTCATCAGCGTACTCATCGTCCTCTTCTGCCTGTACACTGGCGAGAACGTCATTCTGGAGCGAAACAATCACCTTGATCTGTTTCTTGAGGTCCTTATAGTTCATATAGTACGGTGACCATTCCGGCACCTGGTGACTGGTGATGCTGGCGAGGAATGTTAGTTTGCCTGAGACCGTTTACCATAACAGCTCTACCAAAGTGACTCACGTTTTGCCGAATTTCATGGCGGTAAAGAGCTGCTATTTGCTGGTTGGGGTTTTTAGCCAGTACAAGGCCGTCCTTTGGAAAGTGGATTTCCCCCCTTTCCCTGGTGGCGGCTGTTGTTGTTGTTGTTGTTGTGGGAAAGTTTTGAGTGGATTTTTGGTAATCAATTTTTACATTTAGCCGCCCACATGGGGATAAGGCAGGTGTGCGTGAACCGGGGATGCCAGAACGGGGCATTTTACGAGAGGCGTTTTTATACGGCAATTACTATGTATTTCTCCAAATCAACAAAAACATAGGTACAATAAACTAAACACAAACATTATATGAACTTCAGACGAATAGGCGAGTCCCCAAGATGTGAGATTGCACAAAAGTCACTGCTTCAGCGGGGTTGCGTCGGCGGCGGCATTGACGCCCGCGGAGGCAGAAGCCGTTGTTGTCCCTGTAGCGGCAGCCTCCTGTTTCTTGAGCTCAGCCAATCTCTTGGCCTCCTCGTGGATCTGCGTAGCATCGCTCACGGCATCCTTGTAGAACTTGTGCAGTTTTGAGCCGAGACCAGTCTGCTTAGCCTTGTCGGCGTACTCCTTCGAGTTGTCAAAGTACTTCTGCAATTTAGAAGACACCTGGTACTTGGAATCAACCTCCTTCTGCTTGTCCTGGATCTTGTACTTCTCGTCCAAGTCGCCAATGAACTTCTTGAACTTGTCAGTGTAGCCGTGCTTCTTGTCGTACTCAACAGCCTTCTTCGTCAAGTTATCACCGAGGACATAGCCGTGTGCGAGGTACTCAGCGAAGATGGCACTCTTTGGCTTGTGTTCTTGCTCAATGTCGTCACCTGGAACTTCTGTGCTTGTGGTTGGCAGGGCGCTAGCTGGTACACCGGCAACTGGAGCAACAGCATCCTGTTTCTCTGCAATCTGGCCAGGATAAGCTGGTGGCTGGTCATTGGTGTTTGTCAGCACACCGTCATTGAATTTCAACACCGTGACTGGTTTACCGGCCAACTCGGCACCATTGAGCAAAAGGGCAGTGGAGACAGCAGAAGGCGAGGCAAAGAACACATGGACAACTTGTTCAGACTCTGATTTTGATTGGTCGTAATCCTGGATACGGTCAATCTTACCACAGAATGAGAAGAACTCCTCAATTTTGGAGCGTGGGACATCAACTGGGATGTTCGAGGCAAGAATACTATTTTCAGCCATTGTGATACTGGTTTACCTTTGTGGTTGTTTTCTCCAAAATATTAATCGATGGAAAAATTCAGGGTGGCGAGACGAGTGGTTCTTATAAGAGACTCAGCGCAAGCAATTTCATATGCCGGGATGTGATCATTGCTGTGAGGCTGCGCCCCGGATTTCGCTGGGCCACGCTCAGCCGATAATAGTGTGATTTTCTATTGTGGGATGTTATTTGACATGTGACAATTCAGAGAAGTTTCTAGAAGTCTTTGAAGATGGTTTTGATGCCATTGTTTATGTGATTCAACCTGCCATTTTATTATGCACGGCTTCTCTCGTGCCGATATCCCGAACCGGTATAGAAGCACTAGAAGATGAATCTAACAGATGATGTACGGAACCAGCACATAAACCTTCAACACGAATTTCACACGATGTACCTCAGTAGCAACCTGTTATCCAGACCTATTCGAGTCATCTTGTTGTATGTATCCGTACTACTAGGGTCTGAGCAGCTACAGAGATGATCTCTTCGAGATATGGGCTTCATCTCATTGAAATGGACCTAAAGAGAAAGATAGAGGAGTTTGACCGTTCAGACATGGAATAATGTCAAAGAAATGGTCATTGAGCTAGTTTAAGATACAACATAAACTTAACAGGTGCAATGAATATTCATATAAGGCTAATATACACTTTTCTCCCAGTTCCCATCAATGTTTTACAGCAAGGTCTCTCCGAGAGCACACTTGGCCACAGCAACACCAGCGGTGACAGTGTCAGCAACGTGGAGCTCGTTGACACCGAGGGATGGGTTCACCTCCACAACGTCCAATGCAACCAGATTGCCAGTTTCAGCGATTCTCTCAGCGATGAACAAGCCTTCTCTGAAGGTCAAACCACCTCTCACAGGGGTACCTGTGGCAGGAACGTACTGTGGGTCAATCGCGTCAACATCATAGGATAGGTGAATTGGCTTGGTTCCTGTTGGGTCCAAAGCCTTCAGAGCCATCTCGATGACGGTGTTGATGCCGTAACGGTCAACGTGGTACATGGAGAAGGCAGCAATACCGTGTTCCTTCAGGATCTTCTTCTCACCCTCGTCGATGTCTCTGAGGCCGATGTATGCGATTTTCTTGGTCGACAGGCATGTTGGAACCCATTGCAAGGATGGCGGATAAGACTCTTTGTCCAAACCCATCAAAAAGGCTACAGGACACCCGTGCAGGTTACCAGAGTCGGTTGTGAGCGGAGTGTTGATGTCGGCGTGTGCATCGATCCACAAGACACCGGCGTCTGGGTACTTGGCCATGGTGGCGGCAACGGTGCCGATGGCGATGGAGTGATCACCACCGACGGTGACGGTCAATTTGCCAGCAAGAGCAGACTCTTTACAGGTGGCGTAGATCAGCTCGTTGGCCTCTCCAACGATGTTTGGACGTTTGCAGTTGTTGAAAACATCGGTTGCATCTTGCTCCTTACGGGCCTCAAAGTCGGTGTTGGCGAGAGGGTCCTTGACGGTGGTGGACCAGCCCAGGCCTTCGATGGTCTCCTTCAACCCGGCACGGAGGAGGTATTTTGGACCGTCTTCAACACCACTCTTTCCCTGTCCACCAGAGAATGGTGCAAGAACGAGCGTGAGGTCTTTTTTCTCAAATCTGTCGTAGTGTGCTGGGGATCTGTGTTAGTTATCTATCGCGATGCGGGATGACACTCGATGGGGAGGCCTTTTGTAACGTACGTCCGTCCATTTTTGTTGTTGTTTGGTCGTTGTGATATGCTTGTCGATTCAGGTGGCGAAAAGTACACGAAAAAAGTGGCAAGGCTAACGCTTTTTATAATCTTTCCCGCAGACTCCGACGTTGATGTTCATACTCGCTATCCCATTCACTTAGTGGTGATGATGGAGACCACTGGAATTGACAAGACGCCGTATGACGCGAGAAAGTGGGGGTTTCGTTCCAGGTTTCAGATGGCGGGGAGTACAACCATGTCACACTTCAGAGAACGTTTGTGGACGTTCAATTGGCGATATTCATGGCTTTGGGGCACAACTTAACTGCCCATCAACGCTTCCTCGTTAGTATATACGCGCTTTCCTCGAACCGAGATGAGAGAAAACATCTTCCCAATGCGGAAGGTTCCCCATTTGGATCCCGCACTTACCCGGCCATTTCCCCTAAGTGAATGAGAAAGCGAAACGCTCCCGCGTATTTATGAGCATGGTATATGCTGCTTTGCATGCTGACATTTACGCCGGGCACAGGCCACATATAGTGTCTTGTCCTTTTGATCTCAACCGTTATATGTCCTCATGGACCGCAGGTAGTGTTTTGGTGTTCTGATCTTATTGATAAAGGCCTTTTGTTGTCAGCCGATGCCTTCGATGCTCCTTTAAAATCTCCTTCAAGCTATACTGGGATATCACATGCCAATCAGGGCATTGGTAGAGCTCCAACAGACAGCATCCATGTCTGTGTTTGACACATACTTCTGTAACAGGACCAATACATCTATTCCATGCATATGACTCACGAAGATGGGTGTGCTGTGCACCTGCTGTCCATTAGAAAGCAAGAAGTAACGCTTGTGAGCATTAGTACACTCACATGCAATCTAACTAGGCCGTTCCACCGGAAGGGTGACGATCAGTAACAAGTAGAATCGGTGTATTCAGGAGCACATTCCTTCAATTTAACTCTCAATACGTCGCCCAGTCTATGTTACGCCTTGCGGATGGAAGTTTCAGGTGTGTGGCGCTTGTGAACCCTCATGAGCTTACTTCCTAGTACTTTGACAAGAGCTACCACTATATGTCCAATGCCTAGATTACATTAAGTATTTAATTCCCACCTTTACATGGGTACATTGAAAAAGGCTATAGTAATCGGTCTAGATCCCGAGATCTCGGTTGATCGACGTTTCATTGTTTATCCCCTTACGCATACGCGCCGAAGCTATATATTGGCATGAATCTGGGGCCGGTACGGGAACGGATAATAGAGGTCGAAATTGGGGCTCCATTGCTGATATATAACACAAAAACTCTCCAAAAGAACATGGCTCTATTAGATGGCATTAGAAGGAGAATAGAAACTCTTGCTTAACGAGCCAGCCAAAGGTCTCTGCAATATAATTATAGATCTCTCCGCTCTCCTCCGCTTCTAGGACCAACATATAGCCCCTCGCGCATCGATTAAAAGCACAATTCATGCGGAACGTTGCGCCCTTAAACCTCCTAAACAAGTAATCTGCGCGTAATCTTCCCTCTAGTACTATCGTTGACGCATCTGCGTGTAGTTGTGTACCTAACCCGACGTGTTAATCCAAGATGTGGGATGGGTAAAGTTTCATAAAGCGGATGTTAGTTGGGTTCTTTGTGAAACTGTGCCAATTATATAAAGCCAATATATCCAAGACTTTGCCAATTCGCCCTGAAATCCCCTGTAGAAGGTTAGACCGAATAATGCCAGGAGGAATCACCCTAACAGAACGCCCTTTCAAAGCTCACATCCATGATGGAAGCGATTCATCAGCTTCCGTCTCCGGAACCCTAATCTCCAAAGTTTTCGATGATGAAACTGATCTACCGATCCTATTGCCAAAAAATGTCTTACCAAACACACCAGGTTCTATTGATGAGGGTAACTCCATGTACACCGGCGAGTCTAGTGAACGTGATGACGACAGAGTAGATATTGAAGACGTTGACTTCTATAGTTTACAAGCCAACTTATCAGATGGTACACCCTTTGATTTCGCACAATTGAAGGGTAAGTATGTCTTCATCACCAACTTGGCAAGTATGTGCCTCTTCTCATGGCAGATTAAGATGATACAACGTATCAATGAGAAATATAAAGATCAAGGTGTTGAAATTCTCGGGTTCCCTGCTAATGATTTCTGTCAAGAGTGGTTAAGTGCTGAGAATGCTCGTGTCTGTTATAGAAAAGTCCTTGGTGGTGCTGACTTTAAGATCATGGAGAAAGTTAGAGTCACTGGGTCGAAACAGCATCCAGTTTGGAAGTATCTAACGAAGAACAAACCAGGGATTTGCGGGATGAAACGTGTTAAATGGAACTTCGAGAAGTTCCTGATTGATAGGGAGGGTAAGATTATTAAGAGATGGTCAACCCTGACCTTCCCAAATTTCATTATGGACGATATTGGTGAATTATTGGAGAAGGAGAAAGCTGAAAAGGTGAAAGTTGAGAAAGAGAAAACAAGTGAAAATGCAGCAGAGGGTAATCCAGACTTAGAAGCATACGATCAATCGACACAGAGGGTCATCTATGTTTGATTATATTATGTTGGAATTTGAGGATATTGTGATACAACATGTAGTAAACATTCGATAGGGTATAGATATGAACATTCAGTGCATGAACCGTCTTGCGAAGCAAAGTGCTCTTCTCAGTGTTTGTTGTGGCAAGCGGAGACAAGGACGAGAGAATGTGTGATACTCTCTAACCCCAAAGTTCCCCATTGGACGTTGTTTGATAACACTAACCAACGATTCATCAATATCTGGGGCCATGAATTGGAAGTTGTTGCCTAATCTCCTCTTTAGAGTCGATTCATTCAGACCTTTCAGTCCATCATCGAAGACATTGACATATAACAAGCTCTGTGCTCGTGTCATACCAACATATAATAGTCTTCTATCTTCTTCGTTAACACTCAATATCTTGTCACCTGTCAGCAAGAACACAATTGGGAATTCCAATCCCTTTGCAGAGTGAATTGTGGATATTCTGACAGCATCTTTCCTCTTTGATAAAGGTGCACGATCCATATAGTTTTGTAAGAAATACTCAGCAACACTTATTTCATCTGGTCTTTCCATTGCAAACATCTTCAAGCTCTCACGGAAATCTAACAATTGTCTTGTAAGATGTTTATGATCAACTTCAGATCTTACAGATTTACCCATTATGTTGCGTAATCCCAATTCGTCAGCAATCTGTAATAGACCATTCATTATTGAACTGTCATCATGGAAATCCATCTGCTGTCTCACTGATTCTATTGTATCAATATACTTCTTTATAGGTGATTTCAATTCATCTTTATGCGCCAATAGATAATCATACAGTCCCATCTCTTTGAGCATTGCGCTGTTCTCCAGCCTTGTAACCATCACAGGTCCAACACCAGCTAATAGCTTTAGTGTGCACACGACAGACCAGTGCGCTTTGTCAGGACGATACAACACGTTCAGATAGTTCATCAGATTGACAAGATTGTTTTCCAGCCACGAGGGGTTTGAACTTAGCTTCAACTGTGGGATATGATAGAAGCTCAGTGTCTTAGAGAGCCTTTCGAGTTCGCCGTTTGTCCTTGCCAATATTGCGATATCTTTATATTGAATCTCGTTATTGGAAGAAAATGTTATACGGAGGATTTCATCGGCAACGTACTGTGATTGGTCGTCTGTTGTACTGAAAGTTGTTATTATCGGCTTGGTGGAGTCTGGACGGATTGAAGTCAGTTGGCGATCGTGTGACAAGATCTGTTCAGAAGCCGCAACGATCTGCGGAGTTGATCTGAACGATTGTGATAGATGGATGGTATCTGTAGGCTTGTATCTCTGGAGCTCCTCCTCCACCAGCTCGTTTGATCCAAGGAACGAGTAGATGGCCTGATGTGGGTCGCCCGCAACGACGAGATGTGAGTCTCTGGCGACGAGCTCAACAAACTCCCAGAGCTCCTGATACATATCCTGGAACTCGTCAACAACAACAACCTTGTAGTTCAGAGAGACATCTCCCTTACGCAGCAGCTCCTTAGCACCTCTGAGGAAGTCCGAGTGGATGATCGTGTGTAGTCTCTCAAGCAGAGCCAGGACGCTCTTTAGAGTGTGCTCTCCCAGGCCAAACTCCCTTGATACAGCCTTTACAGCATCATCAGAAGCACCGCTAGCCTTCACCCTCGTAATGCAGTCTCTCAGCCTGTATTTGTTGGTCTTTGCCAGTTCGCTCAGCACCGTCCAGCCAGCCTCATCCAGCACCTCAACGTGCTGGTACCGTTCGTCCTGTCCGCTCATCAACGTGTGGCTCAGGGAGTGGAAAGTGTAAACGTTTACCCTGCCAGCAATCTCATGGCCCACGCTTTTGGCCAGCTTGTTCTTCATCGAGTCAACCGCTCTATTCGTCATCGACAGAACCAAAATCTCCTCTGGCAATATGTCTTCGATGAGACGGGCAATCTTCTGGACAAGAGCTGTGGACTTCCCGGCGCCCGGCCCGCTAACGATTCGCAGCGTTCTTGTGGTGTCGATTGGGTGGAGGACAACATCTCTCTGGTTGGGTGTTACAGGGTCCATCACATGCCTTTTATGGGAATTTGTATGGTAGTTGAATGGTGATGAAGCGTACGCGCGAAAAACATCAACAAACAATTACAGGACAAACAAGCACAAACAAACACAACCAACGCACAGGGCCCTCGTACAAATCACAAAGCGTACACAACAAAGTAACAAGGCCATGACAGAGACCAGACTGTCGCGTCGGTCCATCTCCAAGCACCCAGCAGGAAGTACAGAACAGACGGACCCGCTTGAGACGCTCCGCGCCGTTCTCCAGCCAGAGGAGGGGTTCCAACTCGTTACCAGTGCTGAGTTGCCCACTGAGCTCCCCAATGGCGGGTCCCTTGAGGAGATCAGGTTCCTTGCTACGCACTTCCCGTCAGCGGAGCCAGAAAAACCACTGATGGAGTATCTTGAAACTGTGGAGAAGCTTGATAGCACTCTTGAACCGCTGGCCCAATTCCTCACCGGCTTCAATGCCAGACTGGTTGAGCTGTCCAAGGAGCTGGAGTCTCTGAAGTCACGGTCCCTGACGCTGTCGCAGAACCTGGCGACAAGAACCCAGCTTGAGGGGAAGTACACTCCGATCGTGTCTGACCTCGTCATTCCGCCAGACGTCATCAGACACATCTACAACGGCGAGATCAACAAGCAGTGGTGTGAGAACCTCCATTTCCTCGAGGACAAGTCGCAGATGTTTACTAAGTACAAGCAGGACGAACAGCTCAGCAAGATGAAGTCTCTTTCCAGGCTTTCGTCGCTGCTGGAGGGACTGCATAAGAAGGCCCTTGAACGCATAAAGAACTTCATTGTCTCCAAGATCAAGAAGCTTAGAGTCATCGGAACACCGTCACAGGTCGTTCAGAAGGATCTCATTGACGTGAAGGAGACCTACGCCTTTCTGCTCAAACACGAGCATTCCCTGGCCCTTGAGCTCCGCCAGGCCTACACCTATACCATGAGATGGTACTACCACGCACATTTCCAGAGATATCTTCACTCGCTTGAGAAACTGAAGATCCACACGTACCAGGAGAAGTCTATCCTGATCGGTGGCACCTCTAACGGGTTCTTTAAACGTGATATACATGAGTATTCCATTGGTAAAAGGGCACAGATCGTCAAAGCTGAAGATCCCACTGTGATGCTTGCACAGATTGCTGAACACAATCAGATCACGTTCAACATGGAAATTGGATTCAGATCCTTCAATCTGGCGCTGTTAGATAACGGTTCAGTTGAGTACTTGTTCTTGACAGACTTCTTCCAGATGAGTGGTGACGCCAATGCCCTTTTCGAACAGATCTTTGATCCCGTTTACAAACTGGGTAGTCAGTACACCAAGAGCTTGATCAGTAACACCTATGATGTGTTTGGCTGCTTGATTATGATCCGTCTCTCACAGTCGTTGATCTTTGAGTCACAAAAGAGAAGAATCCCCGTGATTGAGGACTACTTCAACTTACAAATGATCTTGCTATGGCCAAGATTTCAACAATTGATCGATTTGAACTGCGAAAGCATGAAACGGTCTTCGACAAAGAGCTCTTTCATCGCTAATCTACAGGTCAATGCTCCACATGTCCTGACTCAACAGTTGACAAATCTGTTGTATGGATTCTTCATGTTGACTAAGTACGATGAACACTCTGAAACTCACCAGGAACCACTGTATCACTCTATCCAAAGATTGAGAAATGACTATGAGAGTGTGATGACAAAGTTATCAAAGACTACAAAGCAACCTGAGTTGTTTTTGTATACAAACTATTCATTTGTACTGGGTGTTTTGGCTGAATGTGAAGGTGTCCTCGCCCAGGGCGAGACCGAGCACTTCAGAATACTTGTTAATGCCTTCCAGCCTAACTAATATGATGATGAATCATACGATCTCAGCTAATCTCGCTATCAAAGCGTTCAACTGTAGATAGGAACCAACACCTTCCAAGACTCTCATGTGGGTGATGCCAATCTCTCTCATGATCTCTAATCTTCTGGTTTCGCTAACCTCATTCAAGTTCTTAGTGACCTTGAAACTTGTTGAGGCGATATCAATAGCAGAATAGCCTTTATCCCATAGCGTCTTTAGGAAAGCTAGACTCTCGTCAATGTTCTTATCCTTGACAACACTTAGTATCATCTTCTTTATGACCAATGGATGAGGCGAGTCAACAATCTTGAAGACATTCTCACCATTAACGAAACCAAAGCCTGCAACTGTACTTTGTAGATTGTTGATAGCCTGTCTCATATCACCCTCGGCCGTGAAGATCAAAGCTTCGAGTCCATCATTCGCATACTTGACATCCTCGTCCTTAATGATCTCCAAGAGTCTCTTCAAGACTTCCTCATCTGCAAGTTTACCGTATCTCAAGATAGCACAACGAGATTGCAAAGGTTCAATGATCTTGTTACTTTGATTACAAGCAAATGCAAATCTCGTTGTGTTTGAATAGATTTCCATCGTACGTCTCAAAGCCTGTTGAGCACCTGGTGTCATTGAATCTGCCTCGTCCAATATGATGATCTTATGACGTCCTGTTGGCAATTGGACTTTTTTCTGTGCAAACTGTTTGATCTTGTTACGAACGACTTCAATACCACGATCATCCGATGCGTTCAGCTCTAGCACTGCATCGTTGTATGATTGGCCCAACAGCTCTCGAGCAAGACAATGGATCGAGGTGGTTTTACCGATACCTGGAAGTCCAGAGATGATAAGATGTGGCATATTACCATCACGAGCAATCAGTTTGAGACGTTCGATTGTCTCTGTGTTACCAACAACGTCTTTAAGCACAATTGGACGATATTTCTCGACCCATGGGAGTTCGAGTTTGATGGAGTAGTTAGTCATATTTGTGATAGGTTGATTTGCCGGTAGGGTGTGTTGATGGAGAGATATACGCGTCACTTTTTTTTTTCATAGACGCGTCGCGCGAGACTAGAGAAGACTAAACGAGACTATATGTCAAGCAATATGAGACTGTATATGGCATCAGATTAAAGTTTATAGATATGGAAAGTAGAGAGGACTACATATGATATCGAACTATTCAAAAGACCATATATATATCGAGGGATATTCAGATGACTGTATATACAGCTCTTCGAATATTTCCAACAGTCAATATGTACACTAATTCTACATATGAAAATGACACTATCTAGCTCATATTAACTATGAGTACATAGAATCTGAAAACCAATCTCACTTGATTATACAATCACATATCATAGGTCTCCTACTTTTTCTCCACTTTTGGCTTATTCTTCTTCTTTTTCTCAATCTTTCCTTTAGCCTTCCCTTTCAGTGGAGCAGTAGTTTGCAGCATTTTCACTTTGACAGGTTGGAATTTCATATTTTCCAACCATGGTATTTGAACGTCTGGTACCTTATCTATTAGTTCTTTGAAACTGTTTTGTATTTCATCAAATCTCTCAAGTCCGATGATACCAGTTGGTTTACCGAGGATCTCCTCGATAGACTTCAATGAGCCACGTGGTAGTTGTATGAGCTTCACCTTCTCATTTGTAGAAGAATTATAGCATAGCACTGGGAACTGTTGTATGATGATTTGGGGTTGAATATCAGATTTACAAACAAAGACGTAACTTATAGGTTTGCATTTAGACTTGGCTTGTGATTCAAGACGTTTGACTGTGGAGTTGAATCCTAGAGTGATGTGTTCTAGTACTGCTGGAGGTTCTGGTGTGAAATCTTTAGTTTTCAACTTGTTATGTTGTTTAATCTCTGCTAATAGAAGTAATAGATATTCCAGTATCTGTGTCTGTATCGTTGCGTCAATGAATGGGAATTCACTTTGTGGAAACGGATTATCCAAAAGGGGCTTAAACACCGTTCTCTTCTTTTCAATGTCTTTGAGGGAGGACATTTCTATCTCATCAGTAATATCCTATTAGAGTGTATTGTGGCATTGCGTTGTACGAATATGTACGTTATATGGCTTTCAGTGTAAAAAAGTTTTCGCGAACTTATCTATTCCATCTATAAAGAGGACTGAACTATACGTCAGTCTCAATATACGGGACTACAGGTTATATAATATATGATAATATATATTGATCAATAATTTGGACACAGTCCATCTGACTTGACCAGTCTGTAGATCTATAACACATGTTAGTACTCTTCTCATAGATCACAACGAATAAACTCACATCTTGAACACTCAGACTGATAAATTGTCTAACCTCTAATGCTAGCCACACCTTCAACATTGCCAGTTTATCTTCTGTGTCAAGCAATCTTCGGTCCCGTAGTCCAACTTGTCTCAGGATCGGCAATGAACTATGTGCTTTGTTAGTGATCCGGAACACCATTAAGTATACTGAACCATACGAACCTTGCAAATAGGTCCATCTCAGGATCTAGTTGTCTTCCAATTCCTTCTAGTAACAAGATAGCCACAACAACACTGACAAAGTCTCCCTCCATTCTAACATGGTGGGATCTAACCATCGTTAGCATTTTCTCTAGTAGATCACCGATTGAAACGGTACCCAATGTGAATGTCCTCTGCTTGATTTTGTCAACCAATCTTTCAACTTTTAGTGCAAACACTTCGGGGTCAATTGCAGTCTCTGGGGTTTTGGAGCGCTCAATCATTAATTCACCAGCTTTATAACCGTCGAATTCCGCTAAGGACTTGAACAATGCAATGAAATTGACACGATTAGATTCGTTCAACTCGGTAACCAAACCTGCGTCGATATAGCAAATCTCGGGATGATAACCTTTGTCAACCAGACTCTGTAACTCAATCGAGAGTTGATCAAGATCCATGGATTTCAACTTGGTACAGATCTCATCACGTTCTGAATCTGATGACAAGATCTCTGTTGCAAGTTCA
This sequence comes from Petasospora mississippiensis, assembly GCA_030581715.1. Lineage (NCBI taxonomy): Eukaryota > Fungi > Ascomycota > Saccharomycetes > Phaffomycetales > Wickerhamomycetaceae > Petasospora > Petasospora mississippiensis. The sequence goes on along the minus strand of JAKTVV010000024.1, from coordinate 8,784 downwards.
TTAGTTTGGACAAACCTGATAAAGATGTTACCTGGATGCAAATCTGAATGGATGAAGTTCTCCATAATCAGCATATGAAGGAATGAATCAATGACCTTATCACCTAGTCTCCGGCTAATTTCTTTGGGGATCTTGTTTGTTGCATTGAGCTCCAACATTTTGGACATTGAGATTCCATTGATGTACTCTTCAACAAGGATGGATCTGTTTGTGAATTTCAAATATGGAGTTGGGAAATTGATGAAGAAGTCGTCTTTGTATTCCTCTTGGAATTTCTGTAAGTTCAACCCTTCAATTCTCAAATCAAGCTGTAAATTCATCAACACATCAAAGTTGTGCACTTCGTCAGGTAGCGATAACCACTCCATTGTGGGAATCATATTGATAGCTTCTGCAAAGAATCTCATAATCTTTAAGTCTCTTTTGATGGTTGTTGTGACGTTTGGATGCATAACCTTTATAGCAACTCTTTGATTGGGCGATGGATTGTCGTTAAATGTTAGAGTAGATAAGAATCTTCTCTTCCTCTTTTTCAGAGGCTGGAACTCGTCAACGTGATCGATTACTTTCCTGGACAGCGTTGCAAGATAAACCTGGGCAATTGCACCAACGCCAACAGGTTCCTGATCAAATTCATCAAATATTTCATCAAATGGTAGCCCACCGAAACTTTCACTCAGGATCCTCTTTGTATGGTGGAATGAGTGTTTCTTAGCATTTGAGTGGAGATTACCCAGCTCATCACAAAACTCTTGAGTGAAAATATCGGTTCTGGAGGCTGCCCATTGTCCCAGCTTAATGAAAGAAGCACCACCATGTTCCAATGCGAATCTTAGGAGTGAATACCATAGCAGCTCACCGCGTCTTCTATTACCTCTCTTGTGATCTCGACGACCAAACCACGTTATCGGCACTGCAATAAAAACCGGTAAAAAGATGCACGTCAGTTCCAGGAAACGACCAATCGTTATTATCGGCTCCCAAATGTAATCATTGAGAAAGAACCGGAGTCTATAGACAAGACTAAACCTCGACGAGAGCCGTTCATCTCTATACGACGTCACTTCATCGTCCAGTTCCTTCTGAGATGCAATGAACAGCCCATTTTCAAAAGTATCACCACGTGGATCCGGCTTCAATTGGTCAATCGGCTCAATCTGTGAAGCACCATGGAGCATTTCGTTGAGCAAGGGAGAGTTTGTGTAGACGCCTGATACCAGTGTTATGGTCGAAACACCAACCATAAGGCCAGTCTTCGGCGTCATCCGGAACGGTACTCTTCCTGTGCGCAGAAGTCTTTGGAACATCTCGGTCTCTCAGCCTCCGTCTGTCTATGGATTGTAGAGCTTACAAGGCTTGTAAGGCTTCTCTGTGTATGTCCAGTATGGGTTATGGGTGTCGAACTTGTTTGCTTTTTGACAGGCGCGGGGGGTTCGGGGTTCGGCCGAGAGCAATCATCCGTGTACTGTGATGTTGGATATGGTCCTTTCAAAATATTCATATTCGATGTTCAATGTTCCATATACCATATTCCATATGTAGTACTCAAAATTTAAGGTGTTATATTAAATATTCCATGCGCTATTTACTATGTTGATCATGATTGTTCAGTGTTCGATGTGTCATGATGAATATGCATGAATACTCAAAGTTCAAGATGATCATATATTCAATATGCCACATTCATGAATATAATATTGCACTCTTCAATACTCAGAATATTGATCAATATCCAATGTTCAATGTGCAGTGTTCAATAGGAGTCTTTTTCAATGTTACACGCCATTTTCAATATATGCTACCTTAGTAACTATAGATAACAGTCACTTAAACCATAACATCATATACAATTGATTACTTCATCTGGTAATATGTCAAGAGACAACCAACAAGTAAACCAAAACAACCAATAAGAACGCTCTGTGTAATATCATTTCCCGGCGCGGTCATCTCCTTATGGATCAACGGGTGATCATAAGAGTCTGCTTGATCTTCATCTACCTCATCGAAAACCATTACGGGTCTCTCTTCTGTTATCGGCGGTGATAATTGGTACAATCCGGTAGACCCCCCACGCCCATAGGCTTTGACAGTTTCAATATCTGACGAAGAGATGTTCAACATGCGATGAAGCTTAGCTCTATCGAAATATGGGGGTGGATCATCTCCAATCTCTGGTAATGTCCTTGGAACGAAGTGTGGATGTTCGGATGGTGGAAAAACTCCTGGAATTGTGTAACTGGCTGCCATTTGTTTTGTGTATGTTGTTTGATTCACTACTATGTCTTTGGAGATAGAATAACAGAATGGAGAAGGTTATATATCAAAATGTGGGGAAGGGCCCCAAATGACCCAATATGGAGGAAAGGGATACTGTGCTTGTGATGACTAACATATCTATGGCCATGTAAAGGCTCTAGATCCTGGAAATACAAGTCCTGAGTCTTCAAGCCAATTGGAAGGCCTGGAAGTGCGGAGTGCTGACCAATTGTGACACTTACCTGAGAAGTGAGGGGATGGGCAAACACATACATATACGTCATAAATGTATACACACAATCTCTCACACTATATATACTCATTATACACTGGATAATGATATTCAATAAAACAATAGTAAACTATAGTAGACTATAGGTCTTATGGTTCATATCGCTCACACATATGTGTTGTGATTTCCGCTCATGATCTCCCATAACCTTCTCAGCGCAGATTGATGATACACATAAAAGACCATAGCGCACAAAAAAGCTCACAATACTCTCTCAAATCAAACAACTAGGTAGATCATATCATAGTTATATATATGTAGACCTTCCATGTGAAGTTGTTCATGTCATGAATATCGAGGTATCAATCAACTAAAGAGATGATCTTCTACAAGTTTTGGTTTAGAAAGAGAAAACATGAGGATAACTCGTCCAATATACCAAAGAAGAAGCAGAAACCTAAGAATACGATAGAAAAGAGAGCCACCTTTAGTGATGTTAAAGTCCAGTTGAGACGCTCCGAAAAGTTCTATAAGCTCACAAAAGACGAGTCAGAATTGAACACTCGCTACTCTTGGGAACATATTGAGAACATTCTTGATCCAACATCCGTTTCGTATAAAGGTGTTGGTATTTACCAGTCTATAAGTCAGGTGTTGGAAGTTGAAACAAGAAGTTTGATCAGTGATTTGGACTATGATGGTGATAGTGAAAGTGGAAGTGGAAGTGGGAGTGGAAGAGCAACAGCCGAAGCTGGGAACGTCTAAAAAAGCATTGACCGATAATTGAACCTTTTGATATAGGCCGTACAACATTGTTGGTAGCTAAACAGACTTATTAATAACATAATATAATTTCATGACCATATTTAATACGGTATTAGACGTATAATCCAGTTTCTAATTAGTGGGCATAACTCCACCTCAACTGCTACGTAAAACTTTCAATACGTAGTCAAGCTGTAGACCAGTTATGATTAGCACGAAATAGGGCAGTCAGAAGTGCTTATCTGACACTACGAGCTCTATAAAATATTACCAGTGAGTTTTTATCAAGTATACATAGAAATTATCATATGGACCTTCATATGATTACATAATCACTTACCAAGCACGAAACTACCTAACATGGCCAGGCATAACCGTGGTGTCCGGGTGTTGAGTCCCTGTCGAGGGATAATGGCCGGGAGTTATGGTGTGTTGTCATTGGCATCCTTACAGAGAAGAGACTACAACAGAAGCCCCTCAAATTGCTCGTCACGGAATAGATAGAGATAGTGATGTTTAAGTGTATGTTGACAATGCTCTCCAAAAATTGCAAGAGAGAGAACTAACAATGGACGATAGGGAAGACGGGTATCCAGAGCCACTACTCCTTGGCATCAAACCCGAGTTTCCATTCCGAGCTATGGTCGGTGTATCCAGCTCGTCAGAAGAGCACAGATCGCCAGGTGTCGGTGTTTATGTTTGACAAGAAGAAGTTTGAGTCGTTGCTGACCAAGAATAAGATCATTCGCAATGGTGATAAGTCTGTATTGACCGATGCTTACGAAGTGTTGAGGAATCAGGTTGCCAATCTTGCCAAATTCAGACATCCAAACGTTCTGACGATCATTGAGCCGTTGGAAGAGCACAAAGCATCCTTCCTGTTTGTTACCGAGCTGGTTACTGGCTGCTTGAATACGGTTCCACCGGACATTGATGATGTCAGCATCCAGAAGGGTCTTCTACAAGTTGCCAATGCTCTGAAATTTGTTCATGAACAGGCCAAAATGGTCCACATGTCCATACAGCCATCGTCTATCTTTATCAATGATAACTCTGATTGGAAGCTCAGTGGCCTGGGACACCTCCAACCAGTGGAGATTGAAGATTATATTGTCCCACAGTACGATCCGAGAATCCCAGGCTTCATCAACATCAATTTAAACTACACAGCTCCGGAGGTTGTCTTTGAAAGCAAAATCTATCCAGCTTCAGACATGTTTGCTCTGGGCTGTGTCATATACTATCTCTACAACGATGGCTCAGGCTCAATCATCAACTGCAACAGTTCAACAAGCTACTACAAAGACGAATATGAGAAGTTTGAAAGGATGTTGAAACAGAACAATCCGCGTCAGCTCTTCAAAAAAGTACCAGAGACCCTTTTCAATGTGCTACCACAGCTTATTGCTCGCTATCCGAATCAGAGAATAACACCACAAGAGTTCATTGACTCGGGCTACTTCAATAACCCATTGGTCAAGGTTATGGTGTTCCTAGATGAGTTCCCAACTAAATCAGATGAAGAGAAGCTGATCTTCTTGAAGAGCTTGATCAACTTATTACCATTGTTCCCACAGTCTATCTTGCAGAAGAAGATTTTACCAATAATGAGTGATCTGTTACAGAAGAAGATTGTCCCGTTGATTCAAACGACATTGACCATCATCCTCATCATTGGTAAGACTTTATCACAATTGACATTCCATGACAAGATCTACTCAACTGTTATTGACGACAAGCTGATCAATTTCGAGGAAGCCCAGATCGTGCTATTAGAGAACCTCGACATCTTACAGCATAAGGTGAAGAGCGATGAGTTCAAGAAGCTGTTGCTGAAACTCACTGATAGAACATTGGATCTGAAGAACAGTTTCCAGGTCCAAGCTAAGACTCTGGAGCGTATGGATATCATCCTACAATCGATCGATTTCCCAAACATCAAGAATAACATCTTCCCAAAGATCTCAATCATCTTCTCCAAGACAACATCACTCCAAGTAAAGCTGAAGTCTATCGAGGCGTTTGTTCAGCTCATTGACAAGAAGGGAATTGACAAGTTCATGATCAGTGATACCCTTCTACCGTTGCTGAAATCTATGAAGACAAGAGAGTTGAAGATCATGTGTGCCATTCTACAAGTTTATAAAGCTTCGGCCAATGTCTTGGATGAGGAGAATATAGTTGAACATGTCATACCGCAGCTTTGGATCCTGTCTATGGCTACCACACTGAATCCAACGACATATCAAACCTATATCGACGTCATTAACGATATCTCCAAGACCATCCAGACTAAACACATGGAAAAGTTGAAGGCACTCGAGGGTTCCAAGCCACAAGAAGATGAAGATGATACTGAGAAGTTCAGACATCTACTTTATGGTAAAGACGATACAGCACAGCCAGCAACACAATCATCAACATATTCATCACAACCGTTGTCTCCAACTCTGAGACAGGAGACTACCCAACCGAAGAAGACTCAACCACTTACACTCAAACCGACAAAGAGATCAACACCAGCAATATCTACACCTTCAAATCTCTCATTTGGTGCTACCTCAACCATCAAGCCAGTTGTCCGTCCACTTCAAACGAATCCAATCCCAGACGATGACGACTTTGAGGACTTTGTGTCAGCACCAAACACTAGAACCAATACACCAATGGCATCAACCACGCTCTCTCCAACTATGAACAGCATGTCCATCAATCCACAACCACAGCAATCATCTATTGACTGGAGCAGCGCTATAAACAAGACCTCACATTTGAATAATACAAAACTTCCTCCAGGTTTTGGTGACTCTTTGTTGACACCTGCAAAGAAAAATGTCAATAACACACAGAGTTATAACTGGTCTAATGGGGATTCGCTTATTTAGATGTATCATTAATGTTATAAGTATGAATCAGATTGAAGGTCGCTACTTTGCCGAGAACTCCAACGTGAAACTAACAGTACCAGTTCCAGTACTAACAGTCTCTTGATCTGTTCCTGATGGAATTTCTTCTGCACTGAAAGCAGACGATCCATCAGCAGAGATGGTTGTACCGTCAATTTCAAAAGTGTAAGCACTGTTACTGGAGGCACAACTGAAATCACCATCGATGATAGAACAGTAACCAGCATTGGTCTTCAATGTGTATCCACCCGAAACAGAAGCTTTGGTATATGTGGCACAAGTTCCGGAGACATACCACTTACCACTCTTGATCAAACAACCGTCCTGTCCTGACAATTTGATGTAACCGGTGTCACTTGCAGAAGTAGTTGAAGAGCCAGCAGATGTTAAGGTAGTGGTTGCACCAGATGAGGCTGACGACGAAGATTTAGGCATGAACTTGATACCTGAGGAAGAGCAACCGGAAGTTGAGATGGAGTCAATTGCCTGATAAGTACCACCAATCAGGGAGCCTTTCAAATGATAGAAGTACCAGACCTCGTCAATTGCATTGTCGTCATTACAAGAGATGTAAGGCTCAGCACCGAACTTGTTTTGCAGAGCGGACAAGATCTCAGATTTGGTGTAAGTCTTGGTTGTAGAAGGCGTGATACCCGCAGCAGTTAGCCACTCATATGTTGGCAAACCTTTGTAGATGTCAACTGCCTGTTTGAAGAAGTCATAAACGTATTGCTGATCCTTCATATCATCACCGTAGCAAGCTGGTTTGATTGTGGAGTAACAAGTACCGTGTTTATTAAACTCATGTTCCCACAGAGTCTCGTCGCTAGCGTCGAGGTTCTTCCAATAAGTGTTCATATAGTCCAGCAGATCAGTATCACCAAACGACTTAATCACGGAAGTGACATCGGAGACGTCCATGGAAGAGTCGCAGTTGGACTTATAGGTTCCATCGCAGTTATCGGGCCAAAGGCCGTGGAGAGTGAAAGCGTCAACAGGGCCAGTGGTTGGGTTATAGTCCCAGAACTGCGTAGAGACTATAACACCACCAGGGTACTCAAAGCAGCAGAGATCAGCTACAGCCGAGGTGTTTGAGCAGGAGAACGGGATATCTGTGGAGCAGGAGAGAGACATGTTGATGGTATGGTGAATGGAAGGAAATTTGGAAGTCCGGGGTGTCTCGGTGACCTTTATATAGCCGGTCTTGCACACGGAATGATCGGCGTAATGCAGGGAATCTCAGGGCTCTTTATATAGACAACCCACCCCTTATATACTACCCCTAGATCTCAAGGTCCGACGGGGATAGAGAGTGCAGATCTGTTACAGTGCTCTTAGTAGAAAAGGGAGCCCGTTTCAGGAAGAGGTCCAGCAAGAGAGCAAGAAAACCTGAAACCACTGGAAAGGGTCATTTCTCTGAAGTATGAGAGAGAAGCTACCCTAGTCAGCCTACACAACTGCTTATGGATCTCCACGATGGTCCTCGTACCGTATAACTCGTGTTAAAGGGGCTTTTCACCACGTCAAACCCGCCGTCGGCATGCCGACGGGGGCGCAAATGTCCGTGCGGTGCGGCCCCGATAAGCGTTTGAGGTCCCAGAATTTCATGTTGTTATATATAGACGTGTTTGTATGAGTCTGGCACGATATAGGTGTCTTTTTGAGTCTCTACTGGAGATTTTGGAGGCTCTGTGCCGCTATCTTCACCGCTATTTTCGACTAACTCCGCCAGTAGCCACCCGAGCCACCGGAGCTCCTCGCAAAGCCTGGCAAAGAGGACTTCTCTACGAGCACTTCCGACTGCTTATTTGCATCTATTGGACAGCTACGACAGCAATTGGAGTGTGTATTATCTAATCATGCCCCCCACAACGCGCGCGAAAGCCCGGGCTGTGATAGCGATTACCAATTACTCCCAGCCCCAGAACACCACAGAACAGTCCTTTTTGAGTCTAGGACCATCATTTAGCTCTTCTCATGATGCCAATAATCACGCCTTCGCCTGTGCATTTGCCGGATCCAATGGAGCCACTGACGACCGAGGGCTCGCCAGAGCTCGAGATAGTACTCAGCAACCAACGGGCCTACTACACTGATAAGGACGACGTGGAGGGGACGGTGATCTTCAACGCTAAGAAGGACATGAAGATCAGGCACATAATGGTGACGTTCCAGGGAATCTCTGTTTCCTCTGACATCACCTTTCCGAAGGACAAGAAGGGTCGTCGGATGAGTAACCAGGACCCGATCCGTCACATTGAAAGGCACGCACTGGTGCACCAGGTTGAGACGGTTTTCCCTCCAGAGAACTTGAGGAACTCCAGCGACTCCAAGACAATCTTCAAGCTCATCAGAGGCAGGCACGAGTACCCTTTCAAGTTCAAGTTCACGTCCACTTCGGTTTGTCGTGACAGGACCCAAGAGCTCTCTGTGATGAGCGCAATGAACTCGCACCCCGGGATCCAAACTCTGCCTCCAACGTGTATCAGAACGAACCCCAGTCGAACAGGCGGTGTTATGTGCTTCTATGAGATCCGTGTATCGGTCAACAGAGCAGGCTTCCTCGCCGCTGACATAGGCCTGAAGAAACAGATGCTTTACTACCCACTTGTGCTTACCCCG